>SJOL01007680.1:620851-738410 GCA_004794785.1 Opisthorchis felineus
TATATATATATATATATACATCATCAGGTAGGCACAGTCCCCGAGTTTCCTCCAAACTCATGTTCTACTTGAGCCGAAATTCGGCAGATTTCGACAATTATTCTCATTTGCATACGCACATGCTTTTGATGGGAGCCTCAGCTGAATTCAGATGAATCTCTTGTTCCCGATAATCTGTTTCATTGCTTTGAAATTTTCACCAGAGAGGTCGGTGAAACCAGAGCACGGTTCTACCGATATTCGACGCGACGACCAGTAAGCTAATCTCGCATAGGGTACAAGTACACTCTCCTAGCTACAAGGTCAGTTATTCGGATATTCCTGTTTTGCCCTTAGAAACCTGGACGTATTTCAACTCTCGTGCTTTCTGCCGTTTGAATATTAGTCGCAAACTAAAACACGCTACAGCTGAATGACTTCTTTATCCGCTATTGACCGATTAGTCAGTCGCTATCACCTAATAGTGTGTAACACAATAACCAGCTGAATTTTTTTCGTAAATGATATGGTATTGTTGGGACGAACGTGGGTGTGTCAAGCTAAATTTTTAAGAATCGACCGAATTTGTTAGTTGGCAGAGCTAAATAGAGTTAGCCCAATGCGTCCTACTAGCACAGACAAGCATCGCGAAGTTCAGATCCATCTTTCGGTTTCAACCTTACTGAAACATTTTGCGTATCTTGAACTTCTGGTTTAGTATGGAGTTTTTAAGATTTGTCATTAATTCACCGAAATGGCTTGAAATTTCGACAGCGAAGGGTGGTTTATTCAAGGAATAAATGACTGGGCATCACTGGTAGCATCTCAGGTGCTCTGTTACATGAATATGCGTAACGAAAGCTGTTGACTTCACCTTCATGTATACACATATCCTCTCATCAGCAATCTTAGGTGGTTCAAGGTTACTCTTGTCGGATCTGTGGAAGTGTCGCATGAACTTAGAGGTAAGCAGAATTGAGCAGAAACAGGCTCTGTTCATCAGTTTATACAACTCCCCATCGACGGTTTGTCCTGTTGGTTGCTGGAAATGGATACACATACAGACATGGTAACAATTCATTTCAGATACCGTATCTTAACATAGCTAGTGCGTACCGTTTTCCGCCCTCAGCGTAAGATGTGCCTTCAGCTGCTTTTCTTCGTAAAATGCTTCTCCGATCTTTATTGGCTGAAACGGTGACAGGTCACAGCGGCAGGTTTCATTGGGTGACAGTAGCTGTATGTTATCTGTTGGCAGGAGAATAATAGAGAATAATAATAATATTATTTCTATTAGTAATAAATTGTATTGTTTCTTAACTGGTAATTCAGGTACTAAGAAAAACTCCAGAGAAAGGCATTACCCGGCGTTACCCGGTACGTCCACAAAGATTGTAAGTTTCTATATTTAGGCTCATTTTTACTAATCAAACTTTTTCATGCGACAAAATGAGACACATTTTCGGGATCAATATTTCTAGGACCACAAGAAAGCCACTTTCGGAATAGAGAGGAGACAAGTTATAAAAGGTGACTTTTACTTTAATTGTCAGTCTGTCCTTTCCATTTTGTAAAAATGATGTTTTATTCACTCACCTCGTGCCACCGTTCGATCTGGTATTGGTAGAGTGGTTATGTACAAACTGACAGGATGGCTGGGCAGTTCCTTTCCTTCGAAGACGGACACCGCCTTGACCTGAAAGATGTAAACGGATGGTTGGGAAATTTGATTGCTATCATCACAATAATCACAAACTAAACATATTGCTGACAGAAGCTTCCTGAGTTTGAGGGAAGCACTGTTATCTCTTTTCAATTAGCTAATCCAACTTAGATCCAATAGGTTGCACCCGCAAAATCTGAGCGAAAACATTTACTGCACTTGATCATTAGTTAGTAAATGTTCAGTTTTGGTCTGTATAGCATTTCTTTCCTTATCACGGTCGCTTTTCCCTTGTAACTACTGTCGTTCTTAGCACAGCGCCGTTCAGTAATCAGACTAGCGCCACTAGGGCCATTAGAGTCTGCCGAATAATATCGATGGATCTCTTGGTACCTTTCATTCCGATGGATTGGTTCCTTCCCGTTGACAAAAGGAAAAAATGTGGCACTCTTTTTGCGTGATCTGAATTGATCGACCAAAGAATAAAGAAAGCAATGGATAGTAGAATTTGTGCATCACGAAGTCTGGTAGTTCTGTTCCCCATCACAGTAACTCAGCCAGATGAAAATTGGCTAACAAGACGTTGAGGTGGCCGAGGTCAAGCCCTAGATTTCATGAGCTTAGCAGTGTTCAACGGAATATTGGGTACTTTGCTGGCATTGTGCAGGTTCAGTCTACTGTGACAGCAAGAATGGAATAACGAAATTTACCGACTGATGTGTCCTGTGCCACTTTAAAAATGTCCTACATTTAGTTTCTCTGAGGCTGATTTCCACGTCTTTATTCTAAACAGATCAAGTATAACTAAGTACAAGTCAAGGTTATTTCGCAAATATTTCAAACGCGTAGCTTTTGCTTTTGTAAATAATGTCAAACTCAAGACGACTCAAGGCTGGTTACGCATTAAAAAAACAATCCAAGATTGGGTAAAGTCGTCTCCGTATTCTAATGAACTCACTGAGCGATTCACTTGAGATCTAGTCGTTTCCTTATGCTGGAGGTTACCTATAATCTGAGCTAAGTGCGGTAACATATCTTCGCCAGCCAAAGTGACACAGTTAGTGCGTAGTAATATGATAGTGCATCGTGGTTCACTGGCTCGACACTCTAATAATGGTACCTCGATCAGCAATGAAAATTTTGCAACTGAACTGACAAGTTCGGTGGACAATCCAACGATCAGCTGGACATCTTAGGCTACAAAAATCCTCATTTGTGTCAATGAGGAGAAACAAACTGCCAAAAATGTAATTTTGCACTTGTGGATCGAGTTATCGCATTAAGACAGACTAGCCACCCGATAGCTAGAGTTGAAAGCAACGAGCTCCAGGCAATACAAAGTGCGTGTTAGTGGCCGTCTCAGTGGCGTTCACAGTCTACCTGCCACAAGCACGCGTTATTGAATTGCATACGTGGTAGAAGCTTGAAGTAGAATATCATCTGTCATTTATGTCATACGAACAGAGCATGTGTTGTTTAGACACCTGAATATCCTGCCAGCTATGCATATAGCCTACCAATCCTCCGTAGCATATTGCGTTGATAAGCCTTTAACATACGGTTTAAAGGAATGCCACACTGTCGGATCTTGCATTACCTATCCAGTGTCAGTATATTTTATACCATAGAAAATGATCCTTTCAGTCAGGATTCAACAAACAGGACATTCACAAGTTAAATCCAACTTGATTTTCGATGCTTTTAAGAGAAACGTACCTCTATTTTGTAGGATGTTGCCGGTTCCAGGTTCTCTATTAGGTAAGCTGTTTTGTCCTGTATAAAAACAACATTATCGGTTGAATAAGCGGGGGGATACGCCAAAAAATTTGTAAGAACAACAGTGGAGTAACTTAAAGGCTTCTTAAGCTAAGCTCCCTACGGTCTTTAGTGTGAAAACTTTTCCTTAACTAGTAATCTCTGTTACCAGTCGCTTTTGTCCATGAACTGAGTCACATCAGTCATAAGAGTTGCATCGGACATATAACTTGGTGTCCGAGTAGGTAGAGGAATTTGGGAACTTGGCCTACTTGTTGAGCTCTAAGAGGGGCCACGCCACTAGTGGACTGCCCAGAGTTTTTATGAGTCCTATGAGTAGTACTGAGGGGTCAAAACTAAGTTTCTTCATGTCATGTTCCCGAATTATGTATATTCACCCAAATACTATTTTCCCACCCACACGGAAACAGTTTTCCGGACCAGTATTAGACCGAACTGAATCTATGAACCCACGTCAATCGACCTGTGGAATACGTGACGTATTCCAGGAAGCCAAACTGAGTGACGCACGAAATCACAAGCCAAGAATTATGAAGCCTTGAAATTTAACAAAATGCGATGATACTACAAGTACAAAATGTGTATATGAAAGGGACATAACCCTAAAATTATGGAGATTTCTGTCGAATTGGTGCAGGTCCAAAGCAAGCCCGGCAAGAACGGCAACTCGATGTGAATTACCGACAAACGCGCTCGCACAGCACGTGGTAACGCAAGTGGTCAAAAGGCGCGCGTGAAAAGTTCATCAGAATTGATTCGACAGGTTAAGGGTCACAAGTTCATGAGAAGTTGTGGGTGAATATCAAATACATGGGATGGACGCAGAAAACAGTGGGTCCAAGAAAGGGAAGGGTTTGACCTGGAGAAAGGAGGTACGCTACCTCTAAAGTGTTACAACCGCTCTGACACTGTAAAAGCTCATACATATTCCCCTCAAGTATTATGTAAACGTCATGCTCTTTGCAATTAGACGCTTCCGGGTTTCGACTGCAAAAGACGCAGCGCATCAATTATCATGAACTGTCCTACAGTTCTAATTGCACCACTAAGTTACACCAAAACCACATGTTACTGAGCACAAGGTCCAAGTTTCTGACTGAAGGTTACCTCGAAAAGTCTCTGTCCAGTGTTGGAGGGTTCATTCCACTCCCGATGGACAATCAGACTGTCCCGTGTTTAGCTCATCCTGCTTCATTTAGACCACATCATTTACTCATCAGTCACCCAAAATATCAAATTATTTTGCATCTCATTCAGTACTCACCCCAGGAACATTAGCTTCGTATTCCGTGAACGATCCACGATCGCCACCATTAAATCCATAATATCGACGCCATGTGATCTGCGGAGTTAGTAAAGTAATACAGATTAGGCCGATTCCAGTCAGCATTTTGCCGAGACAAACGAAACAGCAATGATTGAAATATGTTAGAAATGTGTAAGGGACGCTCAGAGCGGAACAAAGGCCACGTACTGCAGCAGTCAGAGCTCAAACCTCAGGGAAAAATAGCCCTATTGCAAGAAGCCACCACCGGATTTTGGAAAAGGCTTCGGTTAATGTTTTGAAGCTTGATTAAGTTCCATGGTTCTCTTAGGGGAGTGACTACCGAGATTAGATTTTGAGAGGTATGGAAATATTCGGAAACTTTCGTATTATGATGGAATCATCGTGGGCCTCATCTACAAAATTACGGTGGCACGCCAAAATACTTTGTATATGGACACGAAGGGTTGTGTACAACGAACAAAACTTTAGTGGGGGCAACTCACTTGGTACTTTTTAAGAGGAAGGTTTCCTGCCAATGGGGGCTGCCACTGAATTGTGACATCGACGACGTTTTCAGATATTCTGGAGCGAGCTTCCGTCAGATTTCTTGGACTTGATGGAGGTATTGGTCTAGTCAAGATTTTGATGGGTCTACTGGGTTCTCCCCAGCCTCCATGGCCAGCACTGGATATCGCCAACAACCGAAACTGATACCAGGTGCCCGGACGAAGATCGGATAATACGGCTCCAAGCTTCGTTGTCTGCGTCGGGAAGATACATAAGCCAAAATTAAAATATGCTTTCGACAAGTTAATAATTCTCACTGTTTACGCCCATTGCTGAAATAAAAGCCAGGTAACCAATTGTTAGCCCTGATTAATAATGGTACATAAAAGACTTATCACATAAACGGCCGGATCGTAGTCATTTAGGCAGCCAATATCTTCTTAAGCAAGAGCTTTCAAGTATCATAACCTAATTTGAACTCAGGAACTTAACATAACGTTGATAATGAGGTGCTTTGATGAGGCGATACACTGCTGTGCCTATAATCCACAAGGATACTCTTATGGTGGAAGGCAGGAAACTTGCGTGGGCCCCGGAGAAAGTGGTAGGTGCTTCCTAATAGATCACAGGCGATACACGACTTAACATTGCCAAAGATGTGAATCTGTGGGATGCGATTGGAAAGTGTCCTGAATACCAATGTTTAATTCACAAAGTGCTGCATGGAGACATTCATACACATGATGAATATTCCACATGATGAATATATTCCACACTTCCAAGCAGCATTCCACTGACCACAAAATCCGACGTTTTCGTCCTGGGCAATTCGATCTTGGTGATGCAATAAAAATTGTCTTGGTAATTTTGCCTACTTTTATTGTTTTCAGTAGTTGAGTTTATATGTACGAGGACTGCCTCATCCCTGGAAAACCTCTATTGAAAGCTGGCCTAACTGGAAGGCGTTGAACTACATAGATACTTATTGGAGACCCCAGCGGAATATACAGGTTTGAAAAAACTAAAGAATCACTCCGGCGATATGTCCTCGGTGAAATTCAAACCACCCTCAGGAAATTTTGGGGATCTCATTCAAGCAGATCTTATAACTCATGCAGTCCGTGATAAGATCTGCTCTACTCGTGTCATGTCCGTAACAAAGTCGAAAGCTGAGCTATTATACTCGAAAAGCCTCTGTACACCAACCAACTCACATCTCACTACTCAAGAATAGAAGTGATGCCTTTGGCTTCCAGAACCTTAATAGTGTACCGGCTGGAGATCCTCACAGATGCATGTCTGTTTGCGGAACCTAAAAACAAACTGTGGTGATGCTTATTAGTATGGGCATTTAAACATCGCTGTTGATCTGTTCACCGAACTAAGCATCTTGCTTGCACACAGTGCGCGGCGATTTTGTCACTGATGATGATGCGCACTGATGAGCCGTATTCAGCTGGTGAGCCAGTGTTTGCGGACAAGTTGCCAAGCTCGGCGAACAGATCAACAGCCACCTGATCAAAAGCCAGTAAACGTACGACAGCCGCCCATTTTTGACACACTACCAGTTTCACCTAAGCCATTCGGAATAAAAGTTCGTTATTCTTTACAGAATAGTGTAATACACTAAACGATTCACCGATCAATGTTTTTCGAGTGGGCGAAATGGTATTTTGGTAGCTCTGTCAATTTCTTACTCCTACTGCTGGCACTTGGTTACACTATACTTAGAAAAAACTGCTGACCCAGGAGGCATCGAAGATTTTTTATGCGATCGTCCGTGAACCAGGTCATTAAGTAAAGTAAACAGGTGATAGAAATTGCACAAACAACCGTGTTCGTGCAAAGTGGCAATGAGCAGATCAAAGAACCTTGGCCGGTTTCATTTGCGCGTTGGATTATCAACGGAACAGAAATCAAATATGATTCGCGAGCGTTATACTCAGACAGTATTTCGATTTCAGTTGCAGAGTTAAGAAAGCGCACAAGCGTCCACTAGTCTTCGATTCATATAGAGAAATCATGAGCAGAGCAAGCAAAACACAAAAACAGTTAGTTGATTGTTTGGAAGGATCAGTCACTGCACAGTCACGAAAATATCCGAAGTTGTGGTGTAATATGTTTGACCCAGTGGCAATCCGGTGGCTCCAACTGAGTAGCAAGGTCGGGTGATTTCAAGTGAAGACGGTATACACCTGTATGCAGTCAGCAAGAAGCAGTCACGTGAGGTCAAGAAAGAGATGAGCTGCTTAAATCGATCGATGGGTAGTCGTGTTCATGGGTACGTTACGATGCATGTTAAGAGAATAGAATAAGAAAAGCGAAATAAAAATGAAGGTGGAGGAAAACAAAAACAACGTGCGTTTACAATCTTGAAGTATTTAAGTCAGAAAATCAATTGCCAAGCTCGGCAAACAGATCATCAGCCACCTCATCAACAACCAATAAGCCTGGTATAAATGGGGAGAGACAACATGACCGGATGGTTTACCAGGCAAATGCTAATTGCTGCTGTGCAAACAAAAGGTTAAAACGGTTTGTAGCAGCAGTTTTCGCGATCGAATCATGTGCTTGTGTTTGGGAAGAAAAACAGCTATTTAGGCATTGCGTTTCATTCGACAACTGGACCTCCTTAACCATTGTGGGATGTGCTCATCAATTCGTATCTGAAATGCCTCGTCATTCGACCTGTGTATATATATTGAACAAGAAGCCAGTAATTTCGCGTTCATGACTTCCTGGTTGGAAAGCAATCCAAAAGAAAGTGCACTTACCCAAACTAAACTTCGCCACTCATCAAATAGTCGGTCGGCGAATAATGTAGGATCTATTACATTTGAACCTCTTGCATCAGGGAGGTTCGGGTCTTCAAAAGTGATCGATGCCGAAGGGTCGTGAAACAATCTCAGCTGAATGAGAAACACAGCAGGATACACATTTGGACCCCATCCATTGGGCTTGGCGTGGGTGACGTTGTAGTAACTAAGCCAGTCCAACTCCAGCTGGTGTGTTTCTTGAGGCGGTTGGGAACTGGATGTGTTCGCTATCACACTGTCAAGTTGTCTCACACTTGGGCGAGCAGGAACAAATGGCACTCCTAGAAAGGTGGTAAAAAAACAGGCTTGACTGATTCTATGAGTAGAACACTGTGCTTCGGGTTCGAAGCCTCACAACTAGGGCCACACATCTGAGTGGATTGAAAACGTCCAGAGGATGTTCTGCGGCGTTACTTTGCTCGGCAATGCCACCACGACTTTTTAGGGAGACGGGTCTGAGCTGTGAAACTATTCGCTAACGAATGCCCAAGAGGACTTCCCACCATCACTAAATCAATCTGTCTCTACCCTCCTGTACTTTGTGCTCAGTGGCATTTAGCATTCATGTTACGCTTGTCTTGGTTTGTTTTAATTGTGCCTCGCTTGCACGCAGGGCGTTCGACTGCAGTTATTTGTCACTTTTCTATTGTGTTACACGTTTTCCGCCCGATAAAACTCTATAAAACGATTTAATCTTCCAATTTATATCTTCCTCTAGTGTTATCCAAATGAACAAGGGATACAGTATTTTGAATCGTTTTTCCATCCTAATGAGAATCATCAAAAGTGTAAGTAAAGAGGGTGGAGGGACTGTTCAGCACTTCTCGGTTCTTCGGAATAGAATGACTTCACATTTAATGTGGACCCCAAGGTTGAAGCTGCAAAATCACCACACTACCCTTAATATTTATGTTAGCTGCCCAGAAATAAACATATTCCACATGTTGCACGAGCTGTTTGTCTAAAAACGTGTCATTAGGGGAGCATCATATTACACGATATCGACTGTATGGTTGAAGAAATATAGGTACCACATACCTAAGTACTGATAGAGTGTTCTAACTATTGCTCGAAGGACTGTGCATTTGAGTCTTTCTAGAGATTCGCCCTGCTGATGATTCCTAACAAGGAAGAAACGCTTGTGTGTTGCTTCTCTGTTTCATGGGCTAAACCCGCAAGAACAAATCTAAATTACTTTTGCGAGGCTTATTTAAGAAGTCCATGAGCGTTAGGATGAATCTGGGCTCTCCATATGCTTTATCCGACACCGACGGTGGAAATATTTATAAAAACCTAATCCTTTCATGCTACCTACCACTTGATGTGAGTATTCCGGGCGTGCAGATTTGTGTCCAGCTGTTGTTGGCAGGTGCGTTTGACGGGGCCGCGCATACGGTAGTCAGACAGCATTTGTGCAAACCCTTCGACGGACAGTCTGCATCTGTACGGCAATGCGGTCCGCATACCGGCGGCCAACTCTCAGGTCGTGGACAGTGTGGTATCAACTGACCTCTGTTGAATTGGTCCAAGCGAGTGTACAGATCTCGTGCAAAGGTACATGCGTCCAAGCATGTCTGCTCAGCATTCAGAATGCTAACTCTCTCGACGGTTTTGATATAATCCTAATGGAAGGATAAAAAATTGTACTGTAAATAGCCCATTTGATAGGGGGTGAAATAGAAACACATAAGTTACAGGAAATATAGTGATTCTTCTAGTTCCCTACCAGTATGCTTGTGCGTGTGAGGCCTGCACTTGCCACAGCGTTAACTCTTTGGATTTGTATGGTCCTTAATGCCTAACACGTAGGACGTATTCACGTGAATCCATGGAAAACATACTTCACACAAAGGAAAGGCGATAACGATGGCAAACGGTCACCGTATTATCGCTAAGAAATTGGTTTAATTGCATACAATAATGCGGTACCTACGATATCCTCGACTGGTAGCAGAGCCACAGAGACAACCTTCAAATGCGCCTTTGAATCCTACTGCACCTTCTAACACCTGTTTTGGGTAATAGTTAATTCTGAATAAAATACTTGTCTTTTCGTCAGAACTTCTCCTTCCGATATTTTCAGACGTTCTTTTAGTGACTACACAACAGGAAAATATCTTTGCGCATTGAAGGTGTTGTATTTCTTCGACTTGTTCACTAAGTATTCTACGTTTCAGTTTCTTTAGTGAAAAAATCCCTTCCCAATCAACCTGTAGCTTTTATGTGCATCACTTGTGAATGCCCAGGTGCATGAGGACGGTGGCTTATTCGTCATAGCTAGCATTCTGCAGGTCCAGAAATTCTCCATTGGAGCTAGCTATATTAGACTCTGGTGTATCCGCTAACTGAATGCAACAACATCCTCAGACGACCGATGTTCGGCAATTACTGTGGTGTCAGGTATTTAGGTCCAGGGATTGTAATGGTAGCATCGCAACTCGGAGCCACCCTGGGATCACGTTTGCCCAGAGACGTATGATGCTGAAAACCTTTGCAACATGCAATTTGGGGACGCCGGTGGCATCCGTTTTCATAGCGTCAAGTTGCGAGAATCGCGGCTAAAATACACCATAGCCAAACTGAACAGAGTACACATTTCGCAAACTGATGCTTAGGCTGATTAGTAGGACATATGCACAAAATATTCTGTCAGTATCCGTATAAATCAATGAAAAAAGCAATGCATACAGTGGTTCCAGAAATAACTTCGTTTAGAAGTGGATTAAGGTTAAATGTAACGGCGTTATTGTTCTGGTGATGGCTTTGTCCGCATGAATAATGACCACATTTGCGGAAGTACTAAGATAAAAAGGCTATGATGCGCTTACGCCTTGTTAGCCCAGTGGTTTCATGATGAAAAGCAGAACACAGGAATGCCTTACTGAAAGGCGAATGGACAATATACCCGTTGAGAACACTGACAGGACAGAATAACAAAAAAAATATAACGCAGGGTCGCAAAGGTCAAACTGCGCTACCAACGAACGACTAAACGATACTCAAAGGTCGATTGTTAAGTATAAACCTTTGTCAGGAGCTTAGTTCAAGAAGAACAAAACAAGAGTGCTCGTGTATCCCGAGTCAGACAGTGACGCATCCATCGTAAAGAAGTAGAAGAACAAATCGGCCACTGATCCTTATTCACAACGGCAATATGTGTGCGTCCGCGCCGGTGGGCAGTGTGAACTTAGGCTGAGTGGAGTGCGGACGGTGAGTGTGAATGTTCACCTCGATCATTTTATTGAAGTTGCCTAAATATCAGTGTGTTCTTATTAAAATCATTCTGGTCGGCGTTTGTGCTATGTTGAGTCTTTTTTTAACACAGTGCCGATAACTCCCAATCTAGTGACAAAATAGCCAGCATGCAGACCAAAACAACCCGGAAGTTTTCCTTATTCAAATCCATGCGCTTAGTCAACGTATAATTTTGTGTGAAACCGAGGACTGAACATTATTTATAAGCATAATGAGTACGAGAAGGGTGCGCTCAAATAAGTTTCAAGATGGACTACCAGGAAGTCTATGTGCAGCACAGCACGATGTGGATGTAACTGTAGTAATTCTCGGGGCATCATTCACTTTTGAAGATAAGGATGTCATTGATTAGAAATCGATCGGATAGAAAATCCATGTAAACTTGCTTTCGGAAGCAGCAAAAATTCAGAATTTTATCTCAAACGGAACATTAAGAATGGGTGAACATTGCAAAGTTTTTCACTAGCCGTTTTGAGAGAGCTTAGAGCATGGCTTCAGGAGATTATCTCAGTGTCAGCTTCACGCCATGGAAGACGAATGATCAGAAGGGTTTCTAAAGGAACGTTTTA
This sequence comes from Opisthorchis felineus, assembly GCA_004794785.1. Classification (NCBI taxonomy): domain Eukaryota; kingdom Metazoa; phylum Platyhelminthes; class Trematoda; order Opisthorchiida; family Opisthorchiidae; genus Opisthorchis; species Opisthorchis felineus. Next base: position 632,684 of record SJOL01007680.1, read on the forward strand.
TAACCGTAAAATAATATGCATATTTTGAACAGCTTTTGGCATACTCTTTAGTCACACCAGAAGATTAGGAGTGGTTCATTCCATCTTCGTATGTTAGTTGAAGCTTTGTGATAGAACAGGAGTGAAATCTTGCATGACGGTGGTGTGACACGCACTGTTAGATCTATTCCAATCCAATAATCAAGTTTGTTTAGGTTTCAGGACGAAAACAACTCACTTATTATGGTAATCTAAGCGTGCAAGAATACCAATATCCCGACAATTCAATTTAGTATTCTTCGGTTTAGCACCCCTACCTTACACAACGTTTTTTGCAGACTGGGCAAATCTGAGACTAATCGAACAATTCAATGGGAGATGACAAAAATCACGGCAGAAAACAACAGAATGATTCCAAGACCATGAAAAAAGTTGCACAGCACCTGATTTACTTGATGAACGTTCATAGCAAATGGATATTTGGGCTACAGGTAGCATTTCAATTATGTTAATCATTGTGAGGGAATTCAGTTTTAAAAAGGATGAAATAAAAAAGGACTGCTTTGACAAATTCATCCATAAAGTAGCTATCTCAATCAGGAGTCCTTCAGTGTTTGAGAAAAACTAAATGTTTGGTAGATTACCAACTAATAGGGTCTCACAAATGGTCCCTGTTATACAGACTGTTGTATCTATTTATGAAGCCACGAAAGTGAATGCAAAGAACTTCATGGAGACGAATCCACCGCTTTGAGTAGCAGCGGAAAACAACCAAGGGCATCTCTAGCAGAATACCCAAGATAGTGTTGGATCTAAATACAGCTGAATTATTTCGCAATGCGGGCATTTAAAATTTGTCCGCGGACTAACTTCACTCATTCCCTTCTGCTGCAATGAGCTTTCTAAAGTATATAAACCCACAACTTTATCGATCTCGTCATCCCAATACACCGGCATCACTGATCTAAATTAGCCTAGACTGAATAAACTCAGTCGACGCCAACAAGCAGACGGTCTTTGTAATCAGTGTGTGTGTCCAAGAACTGACTAACTCAGGAGACTTACTTGGGCTGTTACCCTAAATTTTCTACTCGCGGTTGATGCTATTAAATGTTGATTAACAATGAATAGATATACGGTCCCATGAAGAAACTTCAAAGACAAATCGTAACGCAGAACAGTTTGGAGCCTACATGGATAACGCATTCATTCCACCCGAGATAAGAGATGAATTGCTTTCCCGGTGATAATAGTCCATCGCGGACGATAGAATACTAGTTCCCCTTGAAGATGTTATATATAAATATGTATATTATATATATATATATATATATATGCATATATATGGCCAAACCAAAACTGTAGCGTGTCGTGGTGTTCGAACTTCAGTTCTGCAATGATCCTGATAGTTGCACTAATTGTAACTTAGTTTTTCAAGGTTTAATCGTGCGACGAATGCTATTGGAGAGCTACCAAGTAAGTAGCAAGGTAACAGCGGTGATGTTGATTGGATTGTTCTGTTTGCAAAGTGTGCATAAAGGGGGGGTCGAGTACCGACGGTACTACTTTCGCCAGAGGGAGGACGAACTAGGGAAGATTGACCGCACATTCCAATCAACCACAGTTTGAAAGTGACCGCAGCCGCATTATTTAATACAGTCAAAATATTTGAAATAATCAAGAATTGAGTGTATGCCAATCACCGCAGCCAAGTGGACCGGACTTTTTGACCGTTAAGTTCAGTAGTGATGCCTCTAGTAGGAGGACATGACAATAAGCTTAGGCTGCAACCACCAAATCAAGATACCAGGAGCAGAGGGAAAAACCAAGGATTTTTTTTAAATGGCTCAAATACTTTACTGAGCAAACTGGGTCACGGCGCGGTTGATACCTAGCTTTCTGTTATCAGTAAGAAGCTCAAATGTAAAAAACCATCTGTTGTCTTGGATGCATCCGAGATGTGGACATGAATATCTATCTGACTATATCGTTGTACAACAAATGGACCTGAATGAAGTCCTCACAACAAATGTGCTGAACGATGCACTACATTACGGATCATGCGCTAGTGCAATCCAAAATACGGTGGGGAAGTTCCTTTGCTAAAAGCGTAGTTGTCACGAACCCTATTATTCACCAAGCAGCTATAGGTTTCGTCAACATTAGATGAGTTTTGGGAAGTATTGCCCACAGGTTATCCCTGTAATCGCACCGCAAATGTCGCAAGAAGAGCGAGATATGATAAAGCACCATGCCAAAAATGGATACGGTCAAAACCATCGCATCTAAAAGAGAAAACAATTACTCGCAAGTTGGTTCAAACAATTTCGACAGCTCACGATCGGTTTTGCCATGCTTAGGGCTCATCAAGTGGGCGCAGGTCCCGAATTTCTGTCAACCTTGTGTTCTTCTTGAACTCAAATTGTGCGACATTCGCGAGATGCACTCATTTGAACACTAATTCGGTCTCAACGGGAGATTCAACTGGGACAGCTTCACCTGGGACTCAGCTGAGTCTGTCGTTGGAACCAAATTGACGTGCAAATGATTGTATTCCGGGATTTTCGTACAATTTGGGTTCGATTACAATATAAGTTTGACGGAAACTCGGGGACTGTATCTACCTGGTTAGGCCCAAGAAGGGAGAAAGCGGTCGCGGGCTGTCGAAAAGTTTCCAGCAACCACAAAAGTAGTTTCCTTGAAACTTATGTATCTACTTGAGAGAGACGATAAATGCGGAGTAACTCCCACGTCCTTCGTACCTGATGGACGAAAAGTCAGGCGCCTTTTGGCGTTTCTAACTGCTCCCTTCTGCTAGATTGTGGTTTCGAAAAGTTCGGTAACGATGCATGCATGGAATTGATAGTAAAGTGCAGATGGAATAGATACTAATAGTACTTTGTCGGTAGATATACCACCATGCTTGTCGTTGAGGCCGGTCTTCTCGGCCAATGAAGAGCCGTAAACGAGGTGTGATGGTAATTATGGAAATGGTGACGGAGGAAGCAATCTTTGGAAATTCGAGACAAAATGTGTCTTTGTATGTTGTTTGATATTATTCTTTATCTTCAGCAACTTTATTACACATCGCAAATGTGTCACCTGTTCAACACATCTGCTCCACTAAATCGAATCCTGTTCATCAGAGCTACCAACGTAACTGGATGATGAAGTAGCAGTGCTGGAGACGTTGCCCAGTTTTTTATAATTGGCAAATGCATGCAAATGGCAAAGGGTTTGGTCATTGCAGTTCCTACACTTGGGGAAAAATCCATCATTTCTGGAACCACACAGTGTCTTCGGCTTGGTCATGACTGCGCATCCTCGAGCAGGAAGTGAAGTGGAATAACGAATATCTCAAAAGTGGCCTTTTGAATAAGGTGTGTTTTCTTTCGGTCTGTTTAGTTATGAGTGAATTAGCTCATATGAACCTAACCTCGAGTTCGACTGATTGAATGCAGGCAAAACAGACGTTGTGCTGCAAAGCTTTGAATAGTTCATTTTGTTAGCGACAGCAGCTGTGAAGTTGATCAGAAGTTAATCACCTGGTTCCTGCATTTAGCAGTCCAATTTCTTTTTCATCACTAAAATCCTACTACCCAGTCAAAAATATTTGGGCTTCTTTTGTCGGCATTTTGATTAGCAGCCCCGATTTGTTAGTAGGGAGACAAAAGCACGAGACAGTCTTGTGCGCGTGATGTCTGTAAGATCTGGATGCGATGTGGAAAATAACTGGGTTTCTTATCCTCGCAACTCCGGGGTGGCGGTGGAGGAGTTAATAGTATGCAACTTTTAATTTTGTCGCAGACGGACTAAATTTGAGGCCTTTTTGCCTCAACTTTAATTATATTGTACTAACTTAATTTAAGTACAGGCACTCAGAGTATCATGCTGCATACTCGGGCATATCCCTTGTTTTCAGTCCTTCTTACGGTACGGCGGCAAGATAACACGACCTGAATAGACTGTTTTGTCAATTGCTCAACAGCTGTTGGATTATTTATGGTTCTGACTTTATTCCCAACTTTATTCCCCTACAACTGACATATTCTATCGCTAACGGGCTCGGGTATCGACAACCTATTATTTGACCATATAAATTGGGAAAGGTTATCCGTGTCCAAGTGGCCATTAACTGAGGTCAAATCTGGCCCAAAATCCATGTGTATGCCTTCAAAAGAAGTGGAAATAAATCAAAGCTAGGTGACTAATTAGGGGACTCTCAGTGAATTTCAAATAGACACTGGCTTCTACTGTGGTGGTTGGTGACATCAGGCTTTTGTGTGCAAGTTGAGGGCTGGAAACTAACCAAGGTGTCTGGTAAGAGGAATATGAGTGCACATAGTGTTCTCTTCCTTATAAGCCATTATTAATGCCTCATTTTGCGTATTATTTCTCAAACACGAATGATAATCTACTGCGGCGTGAACTGGAAGTTATTTTACCTTTGAGGAGACTTTGTCTTTCTGAAATATGACCGCTCTTTTAATGCGACGGACTTGGCTGTTTTTAGTCAAACTCCTCAACAAAGATCAACTGAACAAGCAAGAACAAACATTCGGTAGGACTTTCCGATTTTTTCTTCATGAACAAGCATTCAAAATCGTTAGGATTTTGCACGCACCACAATTAAAGCCAACATTAAGTAATTTTGATTGCATGAGCTGTCTGCAATACACTTGCGTCCTCCAAAATTGGTGCGATTACCTGCCATAAACAACAATGAATTAGATAAATATCTCATTACTCTGAGGATTGGAGATATACATGGGATAAAGTTGAAGTCATGCCCTCAACAGTTGAGTCCATTAGGCTTCTGGATGCAAATTTTTGTGCACAGTTTGTCCCGCTAGAAACCCACTAACAAGCATAACAGGTCAATGCGCTCCTTAGGACAACAGGTGGAAATTCTCCCTGCATTGGTACTTGATAAATTGGTAAAATTCGGCATGCTCGTATCCAAGATTATGTGAAGAAAGTTAGGTTCAACCGCACCGATTAGGCATGGGTATGGAATCCTACGAACGAAACCTATTTAAAAGGAAAAATCCGTGCTCAGATCCAGTGTATTTTGGTTTCGCTTTCTCCCCAATTACATTATATATATATATATATATATATATATATACTGCTGTACATTTTTAGATTCGCGCAGAAATGTGAAGTCTTTTTTAGAAAGCTAGTTGTAACAGCCTGCTAAGCGCAATCGTGTGAAGAATTTATGTGGATGTATTCACCTTTTCAATTGAAATTTCTTCCTGTAACTGAAGTCAATCTATGCGCTGTACCATTGATTCATCATCATCAGTGGGCATCTCACGAAACTCTAGAAGTTTCGAACGCGCTACCAGCCGGTTAGTAGTTACACACTAAACTGTTCGACCACCAGAGTCTGATCAGCAGTGTGAGTAACTCGCATAGGATATATCACCACTCATCCTTCCATCACTGAATGTACATCACGTGGTCGTTTGTCGACCGATAAGGCGAGTGACGACTCTTCAGACGGAAGCTCCACTCGTGTGGTTTATTCTCCCTTTTGACCCACTTATGGTATTCACTTTTTTGCATTCTGCAGACTGTCCCATACCAGCCATCAGCAGATGACCTTGTCTCATATCCACTGTTGTGTCCTGTTGCTTTGGTTATATGATGAACGCCATGCCAACCGGTCACATGTCACTACAAGCGGATCCCGCTCGGGTCGGTATTCGCTCTTTCTCCGACGGTTGGCAGGTTGGTAGAATGCAGCAGTATACCAGTCAGCCAAGCAGACCAGTGTCATATCACCATGTGAAACAATCGACCTTCTTTTCAAACGATGTTTGCTCTTTTGGTATCACTTCACTCTGTCAATGGTCGACAATTCTTCAGGGGAGTACCAGTCCGGTCAATAACACGAGTAAATTAGTGTTTTCACATGCACCTTCTATTTCACAAGACCTTGTTTATCCGTTGAGAAGGTGGTCTCACTGAGAGTTACTCGATGTCAATTGGTTCCGTCAGTAGCCGAAGGAGACAAAGTGGTTTTAGACCTCGTCATTTCCAGAAACCGAGTAATTCCGTGAAAAGTTTTCTTGGTTAATTAAGACTGTTCAGGATCATCAGATGACTTTCATTCTCAATAAGCAGCTTCTGACTGCATCTGTTTTCGGCTTAATGAGCTGCATGCACATTACGTGGCTGGACGTTTAGTCAGCGACTTTCCAGGTTTTCGAGATTGAACTAAGCTAGCTTAATTGTGCACTTAGCCTTTTCACTCATTTGTTAACATTTTTGCTGATTTTAGTGCACGAGAGGGAGAGAGAAACGGAGTGTGAACAGCGTTTGAAACAGTTGGAAACAGACGTTTGTACCATTTGGTTTTAGTCGGAACTCTTCATAACAAACCAAAACGAAATTGAACAATCTCAAGCCGGCAACATGTCAAAGATTATTTTACTGTCCTATGTCAATGGTTTTTACTATAAGCTGGCAGCCAGGACGTACGTCAATTCCCACGACTTGTCAGAACACGTCTCTGTCATATGCTTGGGTTGAGGGTGGTGCGTGTGATGTGGTCTCGTTTACTTCAAAACGCACCTGGACGGCCGTTAAATGTCTCACATGAAATTCAAGTGAGATCCATGAACTGTGGTTAACTATGTGCGAACTGATTTCTACGCGCCATGTGAAAGTTTAGAACGGACCAGTATGTGCAGCTATCGGGGCGTAATCTACAATCACTTGAGCAGTTTAATACTCCAATTTCGGTATATTATGCTCAAGCTCCTTGCATCCTTAGATTCCGGACTTCCTTGAAGCTATAACAATAAGTTGTGTAAAGGTTTTTAGATGAATATCTTTCAAATCTTTTTCATATCCACATGTTTTGCGATTGGTATCCATTAATGACTCCGGCAAATACAATATAGACAATGAACCACCAGAAGTGACTTCACAGTATATGCACTCATTCGGTGACACTTTATTCCCCTCACAAGACAGCATCTGAAATTAATAAAAACCACCAAGTTGAGATACTTCCTCCCATTGATCAGTCTGAAAAAGAACAATGAAACTAATGGTGTTGCGAAATGTTGACACTTCTTCAAGTTTTAAGAAGGCGATATGCCTCAAACATACAACCATAAGAATAAAATTGCGAGTTTGTTAACCAGTAAAATAGCTCCTACCGAGCCTTACTGAAAGCCACGACAATTTAAAGGCTATGCTCAAGGAGGGCACTGACGCGAACAGTCACAATTTTCTTTTCAGTCTCGAAAAACTTGGGTCTTTGTAGCCTGTCCCACATAACTACCATTAGGAGAGATGATGCATTTTCGACAGGATTGTTCGTCTAAATCGGTTTTTAAGTGGTGAAGGGTGTGGTCTTTTGGATTATTCCATTTGCAGCGAAATTTGGTTCATGCGGAAGCGTGAAGACATAGATCACTGTGTCTTAGTTGCGTTTCCTGTCAGCAGTCTGATTCAGCCTAATTGAATTCGAATCAGTGGATAAAGTACCTAGTGGTACAAATGCTGTTGGAAGTTTGATGGACTGCGACGGTACTGATTTTGCATACATTGTGATTCTCAGTTGTGCAGTATTGTAAGTTTATCATAGTGCCAAATTTAGCGTCATTGTTATACTCATGGTCTTGTCACCAGAAAAGAACAGCTGTTTAGGGGCTGTTATTTGTAGCACCTTCGCGCTTCTGATATAAGAATTCTTCCCAATAAAACTACCGGGATTTTCGGTAAAACGCTGGGAGCTTCTGAGAAGTTGCGGTTCTCTGTCTAGTGTAACTGCCACGCAGACTGGTCGTGCGCTGCTTTACCAGGGGTGAACAAAAGATCGTTTGTTCTGTACTGAACACAAGTTTCTGAAGTTAAGATACTGCCCAGTCGTGGTAGATTGCAGACTGCAAGTAACCTTAAGATATTATGTCATCATTTCGCGCTTCGGCTAAGGAGAACACTCCTCTGGTCCCTCATCTACGTAACTGGGCCTCGTACCACAGTATTACAATGCTGAGTCAGTTGAATGGTCGTTTCTGTAGCAGTAAATCTTGTCTAGATCCTTATCTGTTAGAAAACAAGCGTCAGCCATATTCGAGAAACAAGGGCAAAAGGAAATAAACATATAAATGAGCTGCAATTAAACACTGTACTAAGCACCGGAAACACGATAAGGCTTTTTATTGTCATCTGTATTCTGTATAGTTAATCCGTACTAATGCAGTACGTTAAAATGTCTACCAGATTTTCCAGGTTTAGTTGACGGCCATGATATCGTGTGATGAAATGACAGTAGTGCTAGCAACATTGGTGGATGAAAGACAAAACAACGGGCCATAGGTTTCCTCTTGTTGGATTCTGGAGATAGATTCCGCGGAAGAGTTTGCAGTATCTACCTAACAGCGTGTAACCCTGCGGTTTAATGAGCACTTCCACTTCTCATAATATTTCCTTGGTAGGGAAGCCATATTCTTTCGATCGCCTGCGGTCATATTTTGAAATGTGGAGTCAAGGAAAATTACTGAACACTTCTCCTAGAGTCTAGTCAACAGACAATGTGTCAATACGCTCACATTTTTGCGTATATTGTGCTCCGGAATTGCGTGTCGTGAACCAGCACAATGGGCACAATAATCCATGTCGAACAGTTTTAAGCAAGGTTAGTCAAAACTTATTCGGAGGGATCATCTAGGGCACAATACAGGTGGAAGGCTTGGTGGTTCATATCCATCGGTTAGATTCCTCGGGCAAGGCGAAAGGACTGTTTGCAGCGTTTGATTACTCCTAAATCTCTGTCTATTTCTTGGAAACGAAATCCACATAAGCGGCCCTATTACATGAATCGTTTTTGATATTTTCGGTGATTGAGGCTAAAAGTATCACATTATCATCATCATCAGAGACAGCAAGATCAGCGTTGGCACTGGTGCTTCATCGCCGTACAACCAAATTTAATCTAATTATGTTTAAAGCCTCAGAGTGAAACGAAGAGAAAGGGTGGAGGGGACCTGGTTTTGGCCTATTTCAAGCATTCTGAAGTGCCGAAACCTCCAAGCGCTCAATCAGAATATCTGGAAAGAACTGACAGCACTAATGCTAATGATATCGATCAGCTGCCATTTCATGCAATGTCTCCAGACAAGCGCAGGCGGGGTCACAGGGACCACATCCTGGAAGACGTCTAACACCAAAAACACCCAAACTCTTCGTAAGCTCTTTCACACCATTCTGCCAAGTCATGGTTTATCCATCTTATAGTTTGCACCATTCCGAAGGAGGCACCGAAAACAACACTCGTCTCGATAGACGGTGCTTCGGCATGTGTGAAACATGGTGCAGCCATCGTAGTTGATGGCGCTGGATGTTTTCCACGACTAAAGTACCTACCGAACAACCAATACCCGCTTTTTATTCATCTCGTTACTAATCCGTTAACGCCATTCAGAACCAGTAACGCTTCTGAGACATCGGTGGTTAAAAACCTGGAGACTCCAGACATCTGTTCGCAGAGGCCACATCTCGCAACCACACAATACAGCCCTTACTGCAGTCTGGTGCACTTTACCCTTGGGACCAAGTGGCAGGTCTTTATGCCGCCACAAGTGACGCAAATTAGCAAACCTGAATTGGGCCTTTGAGTTCGTGCACTGACTTCATCAGACTCTATTCCATCAGAGGTAATACAACTACCGAGGTATGTGAAATTTTCCACAATCTCCAGTGATTCTCCTTGAATTATAAGAGGTATGTTCAGAGACTGCACGTTACAAAGCATGGTTTTGCTCTTTGAGGGTGCAAGGCGGAAGCGAAAGATGGTATGACGGTGGTCAGTCCATTCAACAGAGCTTGTGCTTCTCATTGGTCTTCAAAGATGAGGGCGATGTCGTCTGCGTACTCCAGATCGACAAGGCTCCCACCAGCAACAACTTGAACACCGGGGTTTTGAAGACCTCTCAGGATTCGCCTCATGATTTCATCAATGATGATATTGAACAAGGATGGAGAGAGCGGACATCATTGTAGAATACCATTTTTTGTAGGGAAGCTTTTGGAGAGCTCACCATACACTCTCACACATCCAGAAGTATGTGAATATAGAGATCGGATTATGCTCACAAACTTCTCGGGCATACCCTGTTGAGCAAGTGTAGTTAACAGCACTGGCTGATCGACGGAATCGAACGCACCCTTGAAGTCAAGGAATACCAAGATTGTGAGTCGTCTGTACATATGGCGTTGCTCTAACACCTGACGGAGTGTGAAGATGAGGTCCACGCAGCCTCTACGGGATCGAAATTCCGCTTGATTCTCACAAGTCAAGGTTTCGCGTGCCACCGTAAGCCGACGAAGAATCGGTGACGCCAGAAGCCTTGTCACAGTAGGATTCAAACTGATACCTCTGTGCTTACTACATTCACTGCGAGTACCCTTTTTGAAAATAGGCACCATTATCGATTCACCCCAGTTGTCTTGGACGGTCTCTTTCTCCCAGATAGACCCAAATAGGCTAGGCAGGCAGTGACTGAGAAACCCACCACCATCCTTGAACAGAGCAGGCGGAGATCGTCAAGACCAGAACCACGATGACAATTGAGAAGTGATATACACTCGGACACTTCTGAGGTTGAAGGGAGCTCCATATTCACAGTCCACCTTTCTGCTGAAGGTCATAATTCCGGATTGGAGGCATCAGGTGCTCGACTGAACTGCTGCCCGAAGTATTGTGCCCAGCGGCACAAACGGCCTCCTTTGCTGGATATCAGACATCCATTCTGGTCCCTGACAGTTTCGCTGACGAGAGGCTTCAGAGAACCAGTCGGCCGAATCAAGTGGAACAGATTGCGGACGTTTCTATCGTTTTTTGCATCTTCCATTTCCTCGGCCTTCTGGGTCCACCAAGCTTCGCGGTCTGCATGGACATTCACTTTTACCTGCCATCGGATGATGCGGCGGGTGGAGTTGTGGTTGCGGTCTCCAGAAGGAGGTCCAGGAGACCGTTTTGGTCAGACCTCTAACCACCGACTAGCCTAGTATAAAAGACTGTGAATGTCGCATGGACATTAACTTGCTCAAAGGGTCATGGGGGCACACAAACCGTCACACCACGGTAGGGTCCAGTAGCTTTGTGACGTTATCATCATCGTTGTCATTATGATCACTATCATCATCATCGTCATTATCATGATCATCTTTATCACCATTAACATTATTATTGTCGCCATTACCCTTGCCATCATCATCACCGTTAACGTCATCATCAAAAATTTCGTCAGATCGGCTGTCATCTTTTGCCCTTATATTAGATAGCAAGAAAAGTAAAAAAGCAATAAAAAATTCGGAAAACAAAATAAAATCCTTGGGTTGGGAGCACCTGACTACGGTTTGAGGCTGGAACCGGAAAGGCCCTATTTAGAGTAGGTGACCAACGTTGCCGATAATCAGCAAACAGCCGTTTGCGTAAAATTACCAAGCCAATGGCTACTGTAACGAGTCAACTTCGGTTACACACACCAAATATAACAAGCTTGTAAGCCTAGTAAATAACTGAAATGGCAGAGTTTCTAATACAAATACATATTGGTCATGGGGTACTTGAATTTTGTGGAAGCACCAAGTAAGGACAGGTAGATTTAGACTGGTAATTTTTGCCAAAAAGCAGGATTCTTAGGCTTTGGATTTGCCATGGGAACTAGCTGGAAGAATGTTAACATCTGAGGAATAACATCCACAACTGGGTATCTCGGAACAGATGGTGAAATTTGATCTCGTTGAGCGCAAGACAAATTTACAATAGCAAATCTAGTAAGTTCAGCAATTAAAAATCTACAAAAGACGCCCAGAAATGACTAATTCATTCCCCAAGCGGAAACATTCACAATAAAAATGTTCGTTTCTTGAATTTACGGGTTGGCTGTCACAGCAAAGGTTGATATCTTTAGTACTCCCTCATAGGTTGCCGGCTTTTAATGACACGACTCAATTCAGCTATGTTAGTGGTTTGACAAGGTAGCTTTTAAGCGGTTCGCACAGTTTTAATGTGCAGTAACTCTACTGCAGCTGAGATAAAAAGATGAGATAGCAAAAAGTAACTCACTGCTTGTCGAGCTTATAATGATTGCATTTCGTTGCAATTTTAGTACACATCCTATTGATTGATTTTTTGGCTTGGTTAAATTTAGAATTAATCGTAGCGTACAAACGAAAGATTCCGGCGAACGAGGTGCAGGTAGGCGGTGTTGACATACTAGCAGACATACTAGCAATTCGAAGTATTCAATTGTTAAAATTTCAGAGTATGTACTTCAGTCGGAGTGACTAATTTCATTGAACCTTGCTGTCTGCATTTGCAGACACCCACAGGCAACTGACATTCTGCTGGTCGGGTGCGGGAGCATGCGACATGCCTTATATTTGTAATACTGTCCCTGCAAGGAGACAGTCTACCATTCCATTTAGATGTGTCATCCATGAGGGAGCGCAACAGTCACAAAAGGGGTAGAGACCAATCAAGTTAAAATATCAGCGATTTGTAAGGGAACACCTGGGAACCAAAACAGACAAAGGCGTTCTCCGTAGCGAATCAGGGTTTGCTACAAAACTTCAAATGATATTCACGCTTGCTAGTAGGTACCATCAAGCATTCGATGTCCTTCACTGACAGCCTACTTCCTAGTAGTATGCGTTTTGGACTTTTCAGTGGATAGTTACCAATGAGAAGTTTATGTGTATGCCTGAACATGAGCATCAGTTGTCTATCCGTACGTATAAAGGATTCCGTGACCAAAACATAGAGGTAGAGGTGAACTGTACGAATGACAAAATTCATAGTGTCTCGGTATCTAGCTTTGAAAAACAAGGCGATGCAAACATCTGGGCTAATCGGATGCAACGTCTGCCACGTCTGCTACAGGTGAATGTTGCCAGCACCAGATGTTCAGTAGCTGTTCTGATGTAGGTCTAACCGTTTCCCAAATCACTTATCGCATACATGCATTACATGATAGTTTGGGGATCGTGCCTAGGCATCCAGTACAAAAGTGTGACTAGCAGCTTGGGCACCAAAACTCCTTTTTCTTAACACATAAGAATTCACTGCCAGGTAGACCACCTGCTTGTGAAGACTGGAATGTGTGACAAAAACAGCCCATGGGCACTGAACGTTGCAAGCAATTAGTCTGGCGTTTTGTCCTCTGCCGTGATTCGTGTATTTGGATTTAGTGCAGCAAATGATGGCGTCCAACGCCTAAAACATACAGACGGATGAAAATATTTCTTATTTAATAGGATGCTAATTAATAACTTTCTTGAACAAATTTTGTCGGTATTTGTATAAGCCAAAAGGAGTTAGGAAGAGTGGGAGGAGACCGCGGATCTCCTGATCAGAAGCTTGGCCGCTTGTATTACCTATGCTCCTAGCGCTTCAAGATAGTAGATATTAGTTTGTTATAGTATCTAACCCTACTGAAATAGAACGGTGTTCTGAGCTGATTTCATACTGAGCGCGGTCAAACAAAGTTCACGTACTCGTGTGTCTACTCAGGCACTGAGGGGTAGCAAAAGCATTTCTGCATGAGTACCAGCATCAAGTTCACATTTCTGATCATCATTATATGTAATCCATGGGAAGAAAAACTCAAGAACAATGGTTTCTGATGCAGTATTTCCAAAAACAAAGGTACTGCGTACAACCAATTGAAGCAACAAGGCGAAGAATCCATTAAGAAGCAACAGTTCTTCAAGGGGCAGTAAGTTACTTTCTATTCAGTTAAGGGTTGCCGTCTATTGTTTTGAGGTTATTTTCGATTTTATCTTAATATGGTTAACAAATTCTTTTTACTTATGCAACACTAAAAAATTAGTTTAAAGGATTTGAAAAAATAGTTCCAACCTGTCAAGATTCACTAGGAATCATTCAACAACTGAACACGTCCTCAGTAACAGAAATAACTTGGAGTTGCTGCCAGTCAGAATTTTGTCGCCCTTTAATCGTCAAAGTTCGGACAACTGATTAGTTCACGAAAGCAATAGGAGGATATCGAAAATACTCAACCGCAGCAACATTCTGCTGATGACTAAAGACAGCCTGTTTCACAACTCACCTTGCAAGTCTCGTTACACTGAACGGTTTGAGCACGCGACCACTGGCAAACGTCCAGACACTGGAAAATGGAAGCGGAATATCCGCGTAGTGAGAGGAACTAATGAAGTAACAATGAAAGCGGAGGTCTCTCCAACAATGGAAGAAATACGGACGCTAGATATTTATCAAATTCAAGATGAATGTACGCGACTTCCTGAAATCGCTCTAACTAGTGGACTTCGCGTTCACATTCGAACAACTGGATACGGAGGACCAAATCCAGATTCATTCCACACCGACTAAAATCCGATTTTTTCAAAAACCAGTGAATGATGACAAAGATCGAAGCTTAGTACAGCTCTGGAGAAAACAACTTTTCTGGAATTTTTTTGCTTCATTCCAGTCTTTTCTATTTGGTCGTGCAAATGACCTCAAAAACGATCAGCAATTCTTCTTTTCAACTAAAAACGTTCATCCGTAAACGACCGAATCTACAGCATTTGCACCAGGTATGGGAAAATTTTCATCAAAACAAAATAATAAATATAGATCCATGGACTCACTTCCACTTCTTGCAATTCACTTCACTACTATTGAAAATTAGCCCCCCGCCGGTATAATAATTTCCAGTCAGAAAGCAATATGGCCGACAACTTCGGCTTTGTGAATTCTATCTGGATTTTTGATATTCAGATACAGTTAATGGACCAGCATAACTGGTGGTTAGAGAGCGAATTTACTGACCGGAAGGTCCGTGGTTCGAACCAGACCTCTGCCTCTCGACTTCCCCTGTCTAGGCTTGGGCAACCTGGCAGTATCACAGCCCTCATGCTCCCTTTTGGTGACATGGCAATTAGGCACCAAGAGGGTGCTACAGCTATGGGACTAGCAGCAAGCACGGTGAAACAGTTTGGAGATTTTAGCAGTTAATAAAGCCCATCAGAATAATTAGTGAAATGAACAAAGCGTGGGCAAATACGGGCCGTCGCGCCTCAATCGTGAGGACAGTTGTTTAGTTTAAACACTACTGAAATTCCTGCATCAGAAGCGCATGGAATGATTTTGCAAATCCTGAAAGTAAAACTGTATGTTATATTGAAAAGAATCACAATGAAAAAGTATTCTGCGAGATATAAATGTCCCCAAAGATTTCGGGGTGTTGAACGGCAGTCGGAGTACGGAAATCTGAGGGATATAACCAGGACTGCATAGTTCTGAATAAAATAAATTCAGTGCAATCGAAATATATTTCCGAATAGGTTGCATGACTAAAGATGTCTTAGGGGTTAGGGCGCATGCTCCTGACTCCTTGATTACTTCATTTTAGGCCTGCGCAATCTGACACTAGATTTCTTGATTTTTAGAGAGATATTGCAAGTACACATGAACTCCACATTTTAAGATTTTATATCCATGTAGACATTGTAAATGTTCTGTGTAGGCGACGAAATTTTGACCTACTGATACTTCTTGACCAGTGCAGTAGGAAGTGTTCGGAAGATCCGATGGAATCAAAATATCAGGCTGAAAACTGAACCTAGGAGAATTCGCGAAGGAGCTGTGAAAAATTCATTATGCGAGTTCATGATAATGGTAAAGATGCAGACAGAATTGTTTTGGATTTCCGACACTTTTTATCCGTTTTTTGTGTGTAAAGTATGGGCACAGTCATAAACTGTAAATAACAGAGCAGCTTGCAGTTACACACAGGGTATAGCAAATGGAAATTCGGCTTCACACTTTTGCGATGAAAAAGCCTTCCGCCATATTGTGAAATTGAATACCGAGAAGACCATCTAAATTTTAGTTTAAGAGTGGTTGGGCAGTTCAGCTATAAACTTCCTCTTTATTACTCCTTTAGTTTTACAGCTACCTGATTTCAAATGGTTGTGAGAATACAGGTTGAAGAATATTTTATCTCGAGTGGTTCAAGTCGTACGCTTAAAACACTCAACTCAAAAAAACTGGAAGGATTAGGAAGCGGATCGACTTTACCCACCCTGGTACGTACACTCAGAAGCGAGATGGAGATAGTCCTAGAGTTCTGGTGGATCATTTGCTCAGCTCACAACTGTGAGTTCAAAATCTCCTTTCTTCAATAAATATCCTTGGCTGAATATGGTTATTTTAGCTCTTGTATGTAACAACCTTTTAAATAGCACTTATTGGTTACTGGTTTATTTTGAAAGCTGAACGCCTACAACCTTTTCCATATGGAATTTTGGGGATAATAAATGTTTGAGCTGGCAGTATTTAAGCTAGTTTAATAACCTGGTAGATGAAAACCCCACAATACCGGGAAACATTCCAACTGTTGTCGCCAAATCTCCTGTTGTTTTCACAGAACTCTCTCGGTTTCATGTTTTTTTTTCTAAACAGCGTTCTCTCTTGAGGGTGTCAGAAAAGTATTGTCAATGACAAAGAGGGTCGCTTGTGGGTAGATAACATTTACAGCTGGTTGAACATTCTGATGAGTGTGCAGCTGTCAGCTTTCTGTGCCCGGAACTGTTACAGCCGTTGTTGTTTAAAATTTATGACTCAAGCCTTACATATTTTGTTGAGTTTTTTTGGCCGTACAACTGGTGTCCCAGTCCAGCAAATCATTGCCCCCTATAACCCATGCGTTTGAAACGATAAATCTCCCGAGGTATGCTAAAAGCCGTATGAGCACACCACACGTTATTTATCACTTTTTCTGTGCGCCTCGGGCGTACTAGTGTGGAATTTGAAGTTGGGTGTTGATACACAACCAGCTGTAAGCACAGTTTATGAGTCACGTTAAGAGTGGGTTGCTGCGGCTACCGTGGGCAAATCCCATCCGCTTCTTCACTGAATCGGATAATTTCTATTTTTTGATGGAGGAAATAAACAAAATCAAAGCTGTTAGGACGGTGCTAGTAAATTTGCCCGCGGCTTCCAAGCTACGTCGAGACAACTTTCCATATTGTCTGAAAGGGTGTGAATCCTGTCTGCAAGGCATAGGGCATCATAACGTTCCGGTGTTCGCGGTCGACGGGTGTAGCAGCCAACCCACAGTTTTTGCCCAGTTACTGGTGAACCGCCCAGGTGGTGTGGTGTGTTGTGCCAAGCTTGGCAACTTGTTACGGCTTGTATTTACAACCCACGAAACATAAGTGATGGTAGACTGGCATGTTGGAGTGGATGGGAAATTTATGGAAAGTGTCGAAAGTCAAGTGGATCCAAGTCCACTCCACACATTGTTCCGATGAGTGAGGATGGACAACAAAATGTCTGGCACGAGAATCATAAAAGAGCTATCAACACCACATACTGGATTTGCCAAACTGACAGAAGATTGTCTCCAGTCTTGATGTGATTCAATGTGACGGGTTCTCATGGCTAACCAGTTTTGAATTCATCTCCACAAGTTCTATCTAGATTTCTTTGTGGTAAGAATACTCTGAGTGTTTCATTCAACTCTCGCAAACCGGAAGAAGCTGTGAACAACGCTTGGACCGGTGGCTCTAAAAAATTTTGCTTGTCTTCCCTTTAGTTAGGTGTGCCCTAAACCATCACCCTCTTAGCAAAAGTTGTGCCCATGAACAGAGATTCGTCTGGAGTGAGAACATTCCCCTGAAGAGTTCGGAACAGCGTATTCCATAATATATGTTTTGGTATGTGATTTCAGCAAAGGACTATTGCTTACTTTCCCAGTGATGACCTTTCCTATAGAAATTATTGTTCACCAAAAGGCCAGTGAGATCGGCGAATGTAGGTCCCGGATTTCAATTTAGATAGTTAGAAGGAAGCATGTTGAAGTTGTGTTAAAAGTTGTTTCCGCTAAGCGAAATAAGTTAGAGCATCTCCCCCAACTAGGGATATTTGTGAGACCACCTTTATCCAGTCGTTTTTAATAGTGACATGTGTCCAACGCACCAAGGATATGGTTAGCTGTCCTCACCATAATTCTACATAGTGTACCCGAGAAGATTTCATCAAGGTCTACTCTATGAAAACAAGCTCTCTAATCAAGTCTGTTTAGCAAAGCAACGCTGACTTGGAACATGACTGCATGTATATTGATAAAAATGTAAGCCTATCATCAGTTAATATTTCGCCCTGTGAGTGATGCTAATCTATGCTTAAAAGTCGAGAAGCACTGCAGATCTGTTTCATCTGTATTGGGAATTATCAACGGTATACATCTCAAGAAACTCCATGGAGTCTCGAACCCACTGCCTCCTGGTTTGTTAGCATATCAGTAACGATTGGACCTGGACCATCCCAGATTGTTTACAAACCTATGAATCAAAGATTCATCACATTGGGCGGATGTGCACATACACGGTGTCTTGTAAGCTAACGCGATGACGACTATCCGGATTTTTTGGAACAAAAACTGTCATCTGGATAAACTAAACAACTACGTTTATTTATCACATAGTTGTGTCTCTTCTCACCACTTCCTGCTATCCAACTTCAATTGGTCGCCACTTGTTGCCCCCAGGACCTTTCTGGGAAGACGATATAGTCCGCCGTTGAGAAACACATTAATTTATTGGCGTTTTTTCCTGAAGTTTCGTCGTCATCGGTCCAGCCGCCAGGTGATCACGGTTACAGGTTGACAGAGTAGGCCTAATTTAATGCACTCCAGCTATGCTAGACGACCATAACAATTGCAACTATGTGACGGTAAACATTCTTTGATGCCAAACATAATAGTCACACTATAGACCCACATACAAATACACCGAGTTGGAAGACTTCGCGGTAAGAAGTAAATTTGTGTCGACGTAATACACTATTCATTAGGTTACCGAAAGTTCTTCGACAGCCCATGACCGGTTTTGCCCTTCTTGGGGCTTATCAGGTAGGCGCAGTCCCCGAGTTTCCGTCAACCTTATGTTCCAGTTGAACCCAAATTGCACGAAATCAGCGAAATGCAATCATTTGCATACCGATTTGCTTTTGACATCATAAACAAGAGATTTAGCTGGGTTCCAGGTGAGTTTCCCGCAAAACCAAATTGATTTGCAGATGAGTGCATTTCGCTAAATTAGTGTTGTTCGAAAGGTTTTTCTTACAGCGGAAAACCATTAGATTTGCACAAAGTATCACATGAGTTTTGTCGATGATGATTCAAAGTGAAAGGAATATCCGAACGATAGGGTTAACGCTGGAGCTATCATGAAGCTAACTCAAAGCCCACAGCAGATATCGACAGCGAATCAGGTGTAAAAAAGCAAGGTTTATTTCGACATTTTCAACATTAGCGATATAACGGTAATCATCCTATATGTCAACTTGGGAGTGTGTCATCTGAGAAACCGGTTGTGAAATTGCTGGACTAGGGATTAGTAACGCTATATCAACCTTTCTAAATGGAGATCACAACAAGGGAAATGTGCATTAGGCTTTTTCGGTGGGGCGGTATTTCTTCAAACTGTTCTGCTCGAGGTGATTACTGTGTATCACTTACGTCAATTAGATTAAGGCTTCGAAAACGAAGACCTTTTCTTCTGCCTAGGAAAACCGGAGATGTAAGTTCATCCGCCAAGAGGAGTAAGTCTCATGAGGGCGAACTGTAGATATGTGCAAGCTCCCCAAAAATATCCACAAAATTGGTTCTGTTAGATGGAATTTCTTCGCCATAAAACTTATTTGGAAATGTAGCTGTGTGCCTCTCCCTGTCTCAAAACTATTTGCAAACTGGATTTGCCACTAAGCCCGTTATTTGGGGTACTGCTTGGTGGTTTACAATGTAACTTTCGGACTTACGGACGTACATCTTATCAACTATATAATACGCCCCTGTGTTGGAACTAGCATTTCTGAATGTCTCTTGTTTCATTCTCTTCAGTTAGTTGTCATCTTGTTCCCAAGGTTAAATGGTGAGTTTAAGTGGAGTAAGATTAGCCGAACTATTAGCGAGTGGTATAACTCCGCCCCAGGAACAGCAGTTACCATTTCCGGCCCTCAACCACCTTGGCGAACCAGGCTTCTTTTTTAGAATTTTGTGATAAAATTTTTCAGGCGGTGGTTTGGTATTGGTGCATGATTTCTCTGAAATACCGTAGCCACCAAACTGCCTACATTATTCGGAATCTTGTTGACCGAAGCACTGAGATCATATCAATCTGTGGTTCAGTTTCTAAGCTGTTGTATTAATGAGTGGAGTACGGGACAGATTGGACGACCATCGAAAGGAAAGAAATATCAGGTAGAAATTTAACACTCTGATGCACCCAGTTTTGTGCGAACCTTTTTTTCACGTGTCTCAGTGTGAATTAACTATCCTGAAGTGCGACTCTCTTAAATTTGACCCACATTACCAAAGTACTTGGAGATCCGTGACCATCTGTGAGAACCCTTTACCTCAAACGCACACCGATCTAAGGCCCAGTGATATCAGTATACGATTTTCGAGATACCTCAAAAGCTGAGAAGCGGGTTACTGACAAAGAAAACTATAGTTCAAACGCTTCAAGGCCTTATGATGACTTCCACCTCCACCGCAACAATCCGGTGAAATCTCAGCTCTTGTGCTCCATACGAGCTGCATTGCATCTGTGTACCAAACGTAGTGCAACAGCTAAACAAGTCAGTTTTTTAACATTTTGAGAACATAAGACAACCTAGGATTAGCAAAACATAAGTCTTGTCTAGCGGAGCGTAAATGGAAAGCAAAAAATGCATACATTGCAGTCAGGCTCGTCAGGCAACCGAAGTATACTCAATAGCGAACACAAAGTGCACACGCACCGGTGTGCCGTTCCAAGGCATTTATTTATTGCTCTGATGTTAACCAAACAGAAGGAGGCTATGAAACGAAACGTGAAAAACAAATGGTCGTGGAATGGTTGAGGAAGCCAATCTGGTGTACCAGCAGGGTTTCTCCACCTTTCGGTTTTTTAATGGATTAAATTTCTACCATCTACCATCTGCAATCCGATATCCACCATCTGGTTATCAGACATTGTAAACGATAGGAAAACCGACTACGCAGCGACAATTCTTTAGTGATTCAAAGAAAATGGCCTGTACTGTAATGTACCTAGGCTGTAGTTTTTCAGGCCTTCGATACTGAACTGATCAGGAATTCGGATACCAGTATACAAAAAATCACATTTCAGGGGACAATCCCTCTTAATTCATGTCAGTTTGATGCCGGTGAAGGTTATAGAATTTACATACATGGTAAAAACTTATCATCAGAATGGGATTCCCCCATGTCAAGAAAAGTCTGTTCTTACACAAAACTGGGTTCTGACTGCTTGTGTTGAAATTTAATAGGCCTCATGAAATAAAAACACTGCTGATCCTTTAACATTTGCAGTAAAACATTGTGGAGACGGTGAGCATCAAAGATTTAACGTGAGACGGGAGCTCTCAAGAGTACCATAGTCATTCACAAAGCTTGAAGTGACTGCAGTATCTGGATCAGGGAAGTTCCCTGATAGTGAACAACAAAGCTCCATAAGGCACTGATATCATCTTTATTATTAAGTCCTGACTTCTGGTACGAACCGAAAAGATAGTTTTTCCTTGCACACATGTTCTGTTTATCTTTCCCTCGAATCCACTGTCTGGTCACTGAGAGACAGTCTTTTTGGTATAAATATACGTGGCCGCGTTGAAACGGCGAAGCTCCATGTAATCCACAAGTGGAAAACTACGTAGTGTTGAACAAGTACGAACGCAAACTGTGTCGAAATAATTCCCTGATAAAGTTAGACCGGATCCCCATACAGGTTCAAAAGTGTGATGCAGGGCAGCTGACAAGCGGCGTTAATCTTGTGTCATTTCTTTCGTCCTGATACTTTACTTTGTCTCCTGCATAGTGGCAAGTGTCGATCCTGTGATTCATGGTCACTGCCTTGTGGTTCTTTAGCCAGGTTGCATATCGCTATGTTATCACAGAGGAAAAACGTTTGACAGTAATATCCTAAACCCTTTTGTGCCGGGATGGCGTTTACCTAGCTATCATACTGTCAAAAACTCGTGAGTAGATTTTTCACTAGGAAGGTAATGAATTAATCACACGTAAGTCTGAACGCTGGCAACAAGGAAGGTCAATCGTGTCAGCTCTTTTATTCAGGGAACTTAACTTCTTGGTGAAGAGTCATTTTTATGGATACCTTCAGACCATCGAGCTTACTCGGCAGCACCGGAGTACTGTCAGAACAAAACTATCACGCACAGCTGAACATTTGATTAGGGAGAGAGGGTTGTTATACACAACCTAACGCAATGTATCTTCCAGGCCCCTTCAAAGCGTGTCCTGTCCTCTCTGGAAACCATCCACTTCCTCTTACTTTACTTATGAGTGCGGCGGTATTAAAACTGTAGAGATCTGGTAAATAGGACAGAATGCACACTAATCACGACTGGAGATTTTGCTGATAACCTCGGTGTAAGACGAATGGTTCAACCGAAAGTCAACTTCTGCAAACAAAAGTCATTGGGAATAACCTGAGCCAGCGCTACCACAGGTACCATTAGTCTTGTGACAGAAATTGCCTTTTACAGACGACCCGTTTTCACAATGTCTAATATTATGCGGGTAGTAATTAAATGATTTCAACTAGGACCCTATTTGTCCTTCTACATGTTCTACAAAAGTTTTCTTACGGTAAGGATTGAAATAGACATATTCCATACGAAAAGACGCAGACATTTCTATGGACCATTTGTAAATCTAAATGACACGTTTAACTTACAGAAAATTTACGGCGAAGACCTGAGTCAAAGCAGAAAAATCATTTCGAGAGTGATATACACTTTTCCGGCGATCACGTGCGGTGACTTTGGAATACGTTTATTTGTGTCTGGTATTCAGGCAGTTAGATTAGACTAACAAGACTACTAGCCGTTCAATTTGCTTGTTTGGGCATCGCATTTTCTCTCAAAATGAATAGAGATGAGCAGAAGATTTAGACTTCACAAGACATCCCTACGAATACCCTGATGGAAACTGAACGGGTAAGCTAAATACCCGGTGATCTACGAACTACGCTGCTTTTACCCGAGAGTTACGAATTAAAATGCATAACCGAGATAGGATTTTTGGGCTAAAATATCGCAGTTAGCGGTGACTCCTTCAGATGTAGTGTATGAACACTATCCCGCGAGGCAAATACCATTGACCATTCTCGGCTTGACCACACCTTAGAAACGGGCCATGATTGCCTGGGACAGCGCAGTAAAAAAATTTAATAGCCTTCCTTTTGTCTTTAGGGTGAAAATCTGCAGTGTTATTCGTATTTACAACCTATATTCCAGCTGACAAGCAAGAATTAGCAGACGCCTATAAGTTCTCTCCAGCCAAAGGACACGTAATCATCGTGCGACTGCATGTCGGGGTCCAATTACAATATTGTTGGCTGATCACCGATCACAAATTTCTGCATTTCCCGCGTGTGCTGATGATCAGGCAAACTTCCTCTTGATGAAGAACATGTACACTGATCAACGATTTTGTATGTGATTTCAGAATGGTGGTCCGGTGGTCGAGATTTGCAACTCTTGATTACGTTTAACAAGGATGGAACACTTGTACATTGGTTTCTGGATTAGCAGGCTTGTTTGACTCCGTCCCACGGAACGGAAAGGTGAACTCAGGTGTTGCGTGACAATCTGGATTTTTAGAATTTTCCAGTCGCACTTCCCCACGACTATATCTTCGAATATACAAGCCTGTGTTACCCAGGCTAGAACATACCTTGAACATACTGCAGTAAGATAAAAGTTGAAACAGTGAAGTTGGTCAGTGAAGATTCTAAGGGATGATTAATTTAGAGGTGCGTTTGACGTGAAAATTTGTCCTGAAAAAACTATGCGCGTCAGTTATAACATGACCTCAAATGCTGGCAGATGACCAAATAGCAACAATGATTTATTCGTCTTATTTACATATACAACCATCAGACTGCAGTATCATCTTTGTACTTATATCGTTGTGCTGTACTTTTTGGTGTCACCTAAGCCATCTCTTCTGAAAGATAAATCATGCACATAATCTGTTTTTATACCACTTTGCGAAGAGTTCGTAACTAATCAAACAGAATGCATGGTTCTAGCTGTAGGGGCGCGTGGGTGGTAAACCAATCGAAGTCGACACGCAGAGTACCGCCTCTTTCCCAAAGAACAGCGCACTTGTACTGTATGATTTATGCCTTCAACAAGTAAGTAACATTGAAGGTATTACGCGAAAAAGACCACCCGCTCTGCTGCATGGCCATGAGGCGCATTAGTTGCTCTAACCACACCGGTTGGACCTCACACTGTAAATGATCCAGCATGCCTCTGTGGAGAACTACTATTATTTATGTTTCGTTGATTGCGTTTCAGTCCTTTGTATTGGAATTTTTCTCGAAATACTGTGACCACCTACTAAGTAAGTCACTTTTGGTACAAGGTGTCGTGACTTGAAGTGCTGTACGGGCTATTTTTGCAGTTCTTTCACATTGAACCAAATATAGGCCGCCTCCAGAAGAATATTAGCTTTAAGAATGATCAAAGCAACCGGGAACACTGAGAATCAACCCAAAACTGTCAGCTGTCGACCTTATCAAAACGCTGCACAGTTAAATCCATGCTTGATATCGATGGTCCACCTCTGAGTCCGTAGAATATTCATGGCTTAAACGTGCGAGTTTTGATTATTATTTCAGAAATCAAACTGTCAAAACCTTCTTAACTTATCTGAGATTTTGTCATCCACTGAGCAAATGAAGGCAACATTCATTCCTACTTTTTGACAACACTAAATTGCTGGATAGACAGTGTGCTTGGTTCACAGAACGACTTCCTGCCTCACTCCTTGTTGGATTCGTTTAGTGACGGAGATGATCCACCAAGCCGATTTCTCAATGATTAAGGTCGCAACTACCGTCACTTCCGATGCTCCAACATACAGCAATTCTACCGAAAATTAGTTACGTTTGAGCTTTTTGACAGGCTGTAAATGTATTTTGGCAAGCCCTTTGAGACGATTCAAAAAAAAACTCAAACTATCCTGCCAGAAATGTCAAGACAAATGGGCGTCCAGTTAAGAAGTCCTGAGAGGTGTGCATCTCTTCCGGTTTTATGTCACAGGTTGCGAATTCCTTGGGGCATCTAACTATTCAATGGGTTGCCTTTTTACTTCCTATCTGGACACTTAAGGATTCTCACTACGTCATATTGGTCATTTCATCAGGTATTCTCGTCGAAATATCAGGACATTTAGACAAGGAAGAGGTATAATTAAAGTCGTCGAATATGATTTGTCCCACAGGGCTAATGCTCCTCAGTGAATTCAAATATTGCGCGCTAATGAGAGTAATGTGTGTTAGTTTGTTTGATTTAGATGCAGAAAAACACAGCCACAGCAAACACTGAGAGTTAAAGAGCACACACCCTCTTTGAAGCAGTGCACCATCTGACTTCATTTACTTTTCAACTAGTTTTGGCCTCTCCGGTGTTTCCTTCGAGTACCACGACAGCTGCGCATCGAACAAATGTTCCATTTCTTTATTATTACACACAGAATTTTCTTTGTCACAAGGTAATGAAAGGGACGCACCCCGTCCCCGCAGCAGCGGTATAGTGGTAAGCTTCTGTCGGTGTGCTTATTTCACCTTCATCAGGGTTCAAAGTTTGATTTAAATCGAAGACGGCATAAGGCGCTCCGGATCAAAATATGTTGCGGAATTCAGATGTTACTACATCTGTGTGTTAAATGGCATTGGCAGCATCAAAAGTTAATTTCTGTTAACATCACCTTTGGCATTTACAATATATCTAATTATTGTTAGCTCGGGTGCATTAATTATTTTTGAAACAGGTGGCTACTGATCTGTTCGCCACGCTTAGAAGTCTGCTTGCAAAGTTTTTCTCACCAGTTGGGGAGACATCATCACCCACCTAACCACACGCTGATGATGTCCACACGATTGGTGATGAGAAATTTGCAAGCGAATTGCCAAGCTCGGTAAACAGATCAGCAGCCACCTGAACTACCACCATCTCAGATATTCCGTAAAATCTGAATTTTCTGAGAAAACGTTCGCAGAGTGACGGAATGATTCCACTGTCCGGAGTGTATAAAACCCGTGTGCAAACCACGAAGTAGGATCTCCTTACTGTCGCCACAGGACTTTTCATTACATTTTCAAACAGTATTGCGTCATTTTAGTGCAGGAAAAATAATCGTTTTGGCTCGTTAACACATTGCCTAAGTTACCCAGGCTACACAACAAGAACAATCACTGTAGGGTGGTTCAAGGGGTAAGGCATAACGCCTGCGTAGTTCAGAATTCGATTCTCTTCTGTTCATACGTAATAATACAGATGGGCCGTACGCTGGTGTAGTAATCACAGAATGCTTGCCTCACATTTAGGAGATTCAGAGTTTAACTTTTGATACGACTGTAGATATACTTTATTGATGAACCATGACAAGAGCAACATCCCAGTTTATTGATCCTACTTTTTGATGCGGGTTCACCGGAATGGTCGCCCAAGGATAGAAGGTTGACTTGAGCTTGGCAGTTTCACTGCAAACGTTTCTCCACCAACTTGATATGAGGAGGAATATTGTTCGAATGAGAATTATGTGCGCAGAAATCCTACTTTATTTTAGTTTGCCAGAAATCTCAGTGCCACATGGAAGAGCTCGTTATGCACGCTGGTCAAAACACTTATTATTTTCCACCTCGTTTTCTAGTTCCGGATAGCTGAATTGAAACTCTAACTCGCAATTACAAGGACAAGCACAAATTAAGCTCACTGACAACTATGTGCTTGCCAAAAGTGCCTGTAATTTGCTCTCTGGAACACATCAGGTTGATGGTAAATCATGCGAGGCTCATCAAGACCAGAACAAGTTTTCAACCTGGCTACATGCCTTGTGACTAAGGTCGAGTGAGTGCTTGTGTGTGCTGACTCACATCCATCCTCTGTCGTCCCGTGGAGGTGATTTTGTTTGAGCAGAGCTTGTGAATACCATATCCCCGAGTGTTTTGTGCATAACGCAGGGTGGTGGGCTTTATGGACCATAAATCACGGGAACAATGACCCAATTGGGAGAGACAGAGATGCGCACTCAAATGCATGCACGCGAGCACCGGTATTCGACACCCGGACGTGTAAGCGCATGTCAGACTGCCCACACAAGCAGTGTGCACACGCGCACTCATGCTTACGGTCAGTCGTAAACCCATCATGTCCAGCTTAGACAGCACCTTGAGGACCGCTACTCAGCGGGAAGATTAGCATCCTGAGCTGTCTCTTGAAAATATGATTTAGGGCATAACTGCCAAGCAGTTTAGTCGTTCGTCCATTCATATTTTTTTTATGGTGTACAGTAATCGAAAATCAGATGATAAGAACTTGTGCTGGTTTGCAAACTAGTGAAAAGTTTTGTCCTTCTTGTGAGCAACAGTATGCATCGGCTGTTCGGCTGTTCAAAAATTCGCTAGTCGTCGACTGAAAGTAGGCTGCACATTTCCACGGGTATTTGAAACTACATCTGGCTGTTCAACTGAATTTAATTTTTCGCCGGATGCTTTGACATCGCGTCACTCCTGACAGCTTGTCTTTTAAACGATGAGGCTTGAACCGTAGCAAACTATGTTCATCATATGCTTTGAATTGTTGTTCCTACCAAGACTGTTATGCAATTTCACGTGGTGCTGCCTTGACGGACTTTTCCACTCGAAATCAGAAATCTGATAGAGATGAATGCAACCACCCAGGATGCACAGAGCAAAAGGCATCCAATAATCCCCGGAGGAATAGTGCGAGCAGTACCCGGAACTCTGGATGTCGTAACCAGCTCCATAAATGAATTGACTCGGTGGAGTTTCAGAGCCCAATCAGGCATCTGACATAGTAAACGATACCTTCCCAAAGTTTCATGCTACCAGGTTGTCTTTCGTAAGCACTGGAACATGCGTAATCCTCACTTTACCATGACATATTTACAGCTAAAGCAGTCACCACTGTTCGGTTGATTTCGGTAGAATTCCGAACACTTGCACACAGGCTGGGTCAGTAAGTCTTTCACGCTTGATGACGCTATTGGGAGTTTCAGGCTCTGTTTTTCATCTAGCTGCCGTGTGACCTCAAACTGTAAAATGCATTTCAAGAAAGCGAACATTCAGCTTGATTCGAGTGATTACTTGAAAGATATGATGTAAAGTTTCATGGCCAATAAATTAAAATTAAAAGTTGTGTAGCGTAACAATGTCAACGAAGGTCGCAGTGATATAGTCGAATGGCTTCCCTGACTAAATGTGATCAAATCCTTACGGGAATTTGGAAGCCACGTTCTTGTGCTTGCCAGAGGTGAGCAACCTATGTGTAGCTGTTGTCAAATAGTGTAGTCATTCCGGCTGACAATCCTTGGATTGATTAATAGGAAATGATGGGTACCGTGAAGTGCTCACTAGGTAAGCTCAGAAGGTTCATTAACACTGAAATGTTCTGTGAGGACATCTAGAACTAGTAGGATTGTTCAATTTTAACCGGAGAAGACTTGGACATACCCTTGTTCTTACTGAGGTTTATATGTCATACTTTCGCTTGTGTATGAAACATGCTGAAAATAAGAAGGCTAAATTGAGTCACATTCTTATTTAAGACTGTAAATTTTGTTCACATCTTATAACAATTAACACAACCAGCTGCAACTAATTGAAAAACCATCACCAAGCACTGAAAAACTTCGAACACATGAGCGTCTCCTCAAAGCGGCCTGAAATTGGGCCGTCGATAAAAGTCGCTTAAGAGGTGAACCTTGTAGAGCATGTTGTAACGCAACGCTTATCCATGAAGTATTTACGTTTATTTTGCATTTTGGCTAGTGACCGGGAGGTAACTCATCCTGGCTTTTGAAACCAGAACTGCATGGAATTATTTCCTGTTTATCCTTTCCCATATTAGGATTATCCAAATATGTTTTGAATTCCGGGCAATACTGTTGTCCAGTTCACTGCAGAGAACATACGATGGACCCAATAATGGCACTGACAGACAAATTACTAAGTCTAACGGGAGGAGTAAGGAATCCAGGTACATATGTGGTGAGTAGGACAGCTCCCCTGTTAGCTCAGTTAGTAGAACACGTGTTTTTTAATGGGGGATCGCCGGTTCAAGCCTCTTGTGAAAACATCTCTTTTTGTTTGCACTGTATGTACCTGGATGCATATCTAGGTTTACCTGGATGATAATTACTTCTAAATTCCACAAGAGTCAGGACACGAACATGCTAGGATAGGGCGATATCGCACACTGTAGAGTAGGATCATTTGTTGAGGAGGTAGGCCTAATGAAGATTCAGTATAGTAAATCAACCAGTCACGTTGATCAGATTGTCTTGGAAACAACTAGAAAAAACTAAGAACGTAATTCGCCTTCGTTATTCAGCTTACGATTTATCCCTAGCGCTCAAGTGGGTCTTCGCTCCCGGAAATCCGGATCTGTAGGTGCTTGAGATTTGAGCCGTTGCAATTTATTAATTATAGGGTCGCAAAATCAAAACATCGTTAGGAGTGCCGTGACAAATTGTGGGGATTTAATAACCCATTATTGATATCCGGGCAATATGTCGCTGCAATATCGACGGAATTTTCCTACCCAAGGTGAAGCCTAGTTTGCATGATTACATAGTTTGATAAATTAACTACTGAAGTGGTCACATTTAGCTAGGGTGATACAGGGCTAAACTGTTGTCTCTCTACAAAGGTATCCGGAATCACGGTCTATTATAAACTGCCAATATTTGATGGTATATGCGATTGAAAAACCGTGCCCATTCCTAATGTTATTACTCTTACTAATGCTGAGAAACCCGGGAAGAACAAACTCGAATCCTGATTCAACACTTCAAGCGGCGAGAAACCATGATTGATCTTAATAGTAGATCTCACTAGACACGTGGACGACCTATTCATTCTGGATCTCGACCGGGACTACATGAGGTACTGACTTTCGGTAAAAAATTGTGCGCAGGATAAAACACTATGCGTCAGCTAGAACGCGAGATATTATTTGCAAATCTTTTGACACAAACGCAGGATTCAAATCCTGCTGATAGCGTGAAACTAGAACGGTTAAATTCAACTCTGGTTACGGAAAGCAAGCACAATCTGTTTTTAAATCCTCACCCAGGCTTCATGTTGACAAGTGAGTTTGGGAAACGTAACACCATCATATTCTGAGGTATCTCGGACTATTTATCAGAAGTCGGCCTGAATAGGTCAGTGTAGGCACGTTTCTGGAGCCACTTCATTAAAGGGGAAACATAATTTGGTCATGTTTTTGACAGAAAATTGCAAATCTCGCTATAGTGCTCCACTGAGATGATCTTATGGGATGGAGGTTTGCTTTCCAGTTTTGGTATCGGATTTCAAACTCATACAGCGTCTCAATATATGACTGCAGAATTCCGGCAGTCCAAAGAATTGAATCCCACGAAACTAGTGTGAACCAAACAGTTAATGACTAATATCACTGATATATTTTAACCCATACAATTCGACTCACATAAGAAGGTTTCGTAACACACGTTTTTCTTCAAGTTAAAAAATGCCAAGTAAATTTACTCTTGCAAGGTTCTTATCATAAATTTTGTAGAAAGTGAAAAAAGGCACTCAGAAGAGCCGATGAATTGGTGAAAAGACCAGTTGATAATGAATTTGGCTTATCTTTTTACACACAGCCCTGAGGGTATCACATATCTCGCACGATTTAATCGAGTTGTACTTGCAAGTGAATTACGTGGGCTAGCAGTTCGCTTGAGCAAAGGTGTTGGAAATGGAAGGGACAGCCATAGTTATTTGATTTTTCTTCCACAGACGACGAACTTGCGTTGCGACTCAGGTAGGGAAGCACATGGATGTTCGTGTCGAATTCCGGTAGTTATCAATCGCACAGGTGAGCAAAACACCTGCCAGATGGAGCACCATCCACCTAATTTGACTCACAATGGGCTCATAATGTATCTAATCAACCGAGCATGTGCACCCTCAATGGTCAAAGTTGTGGTTGATTAATCGTCCATCACACGTGGACAGAGAAATGTGAAGACATGTGGCGCCATTTTCTGCATGCTTGGAGGGAGAAAATTGGGCCATTTCACTTTCACCGTTGGGTTGGAACTCAGGTAAATCATACTGATTAGTAAAGGCGTCCGTTTTTTGATTCACACACAGGTAAACTGAAAGAAGCCATTCAGTCGAAGACAAATGATTCGTTCGTGTTTTGCTGGTGCTCACTGTGAACAAACGTTAGGAAATAGATTGCCAATCAACCCCATGCACACGCACACAATCTGCGAAGCTGTTGCCACTTCAAACACGGGCATGGGCGCGATATCGAGCAGTGTTTATTTGAGACAGGAGAATAGTTACGGAGTAGAATAGAATTACGGAGTACTGCGCCCTCGTTTTAGGCAGTCCACTGAACATGAGTGCGTCCGTTCTGTTGATGTTAAACTCTTGGTTGCGGATGAATTCCAACTTTTTGTTAGTGTTTCTCAGACAATCGATCACGTTCATAACATCAGTTAGATTAGGTGGACAGCTAATGGATAGAGGTTCTACATGGCTATATGGATATGTTGGAAAATGACGCTGCTTTTGAAGTTGCCTTTAAATTTATTTTGAGGCTGAGTTTGACCAGTCAGCTGCCTATGCAGATCCAAGGAGAATGCCATAGTGATTTCGGTACGATTGAACTAAGCAACCGAGCATTATTTGTACCTGTCACAACTGTTCAACCTGTTGTATAGATGAACAGATGCAAAAAAAACCAATAAACATTTCGACTGCTCTCTATATTTGTGTAAACGCATTAACGTTTCACCGAGGGATTAGGAAGAAATGGCACACATCATACTAAAATGGAGGAACTACAGATATGCTAGGTCTAAACGTGGCTGCGATACTACCGTGTTGATATTTTTTTATTTGCTCAGTGGAAGACGGCTGCAGAACCTATTACTGCATCTTCAAAACAAACCGTCCAGACCGATAGGCTCCAAATCCAAGAATAAGTACTGCATGTTTGGCAGTTTCACTTGTGTCTCGAGGACTTTGGCGAATTCTCGTGCATGCTACATTGAATTATGAATTCAGCAAGAATCGTAATTAACCAACCTCTGTGTGTGAAAAATTCCAACCGGGTTTCGTTTATAGAGTACTAGTAATCGCCTCCAACCCAGCTACTGGTCGGCAACCAGACAAACTTACCAGCGAGTAAGTCAGCGTTAAAAATGCTGCTAGTAAATAACTCTTAGCACAGCCGTGCACTTCATCAGATGAAAATCTACAATGCATGATGGAGGCCAATAAATGAAATGTTCTATTGGTATCATCGGCGAAATTTTGATGGCTTTCCGTGACATTGTAACCTAACTTCGGCCAACTGCCATTCATATCACTTCAAGCATACAAATGCTGGTGAACTTTTGGTGGTCTAACTGACCGACGCATTGAATAAAGTATGATTTGGCACGCAATGAATACACCACAAAAGCGAAAATTCCGGATACCGGTATAGAACTGCAGTGTTTTGTGAGGTGGCTTCAATATGTACCACCTGCAAAGTCCGTCCTGTAGCAGTATGTGAAGAGTCGTTGAAGGTCAAATAGCTCCCCTAAGAGAACAGCGTGCCTGAGGCTACTTGACGCTGTCTAGTCACGAAGTATGCCAGGATGGTTGCTCTGTCTCCTAGCGAATCTTCTAGTCGCGAAAACCTAGCTTTATCCAAGAATGGAATGGAGTACTTTTATAATCATCATGCTCCTTGTTAGAGGGTGCTTTGTGAGAAAAGTTTGGTTTCACTCGCTGTATGTTAAAAATTCGATATGCAGCTTGGGCTACCAATGATCGTTTCCGGCGCTAATGTGCGTTATTCAAGCTTCTCCACAAGGTTCTCTAACTCAGCATCAGGATATGAAAAATGACTGTTAAGTTGTGGGATTGTGACTGAATTTTATGTCCCCTGCCACTTTCAAGGGTTATTCTTCTCACGATGAATAATGGGTGCTTTGCAAAATATAGAGTTGTGGATATCGCTGCTGAACACTTTCTTGATCCACAAGACAGTCCAACTAAAACGAAGATTGCTGGGAAATCTTTGAATAAAATTTTCTAGACTTGTTGCCATAAGAACGTATTGTATATTGTAATACCTTATTAAAATTTAGTAAGAGAGGATAATTTTTGGGGGCTGTCGGTTTGAACGCCCTTATAACCGCGATAAACATTGAATGCACAAACCAATGTTGGCAGTTTGGAATCCAAGGTCTAACAGGAACGCTCATTGTTAACCAATAGTTCATGTAGACCAAGTAGCTAAAAAGTCTGCTTTGATGATTTGACCTTGTTTCCCATCAGATAATCCCGAGGAACCTGGTACTGTGCATTTCGGACCAGGCGTCCGTCTGTAAAAACATCCAAGCATGACGTTTCGTCCGTCCTGGTCCTCATGATCTAGTTCCATGCTGCAAGTTTTCGCATCAGAACCTGAGTGTTTAATTTCTAACGGTGATTTGTGCGTTTGTATCCTTAACTGCGCATGTTGCAGCTGCAACGAGCGTTGAATCAACTACCATCCCATTCTATAATGACTAATCATATTAACAGAGGCACTCGCATGATTTGAGACGATCGATTAACTAATAAGTCTCCCGGTTGTAGGAGAAATTTCTAAAAGTAAATTTCTATCGCGTGGATAGTGCCAGCCTGGTATTTCTTATTTTCGCTTTTCTTCAATTAGCTTTTAGTAATACGGTATGAATTAAATCCAGTTAGTCGTTTTCTGGGCGCTATTGTGATGCGCCGAATCGTGGGAAGTGGAAGCGTTGTGCGTAGGCCCATGCTCATGATAAAGGGAACTCAAAAATGAGACCAAAATGGACGAAGTGATTGCTTTGGCAAAACCCTAATATAAGTTTCTAGGTTTGGCTAGACGTGGCGGCCGATTCGAAACACATGACGCACAGTCCAACATAAATTAGCGTTCATGACGCAGTCCGATTTTTTCAGTCTGTACTGCCTACATGGTGTTGGCGGTAGACACCGCCTCACCCGGTCCCAGTAGGTTTTCTGGTGACTGCAGTCAGCTGCTTCCAGTGAAATCCAGTATCTTCTGAAGAACAGTAATGATATATTTTTGATGCCAAGGCTACAACAGTTTACTGGTTGTTGGATGTAAGCATTCCACAGTTAACACCTGTCAATCATTCGATGGTTCGTTAAGGGTGGCGTGATTGATTGAGCCAATGAGGGATGGCTGCTAGGCTACAGATTACACATGTGGGTAGACGCTATGTGGATCACCCAGCACAAAGATACACCATAAACAATGGGTTGCTGAATAAGTCACAGAAGAACCACGTTTGTTTGAAAATGGGGTGCACCAACAAAGAACGACCGTCGCGAAGAATCTAACTCACCAAACGTGAGTGGAGCTTGAACGTTTGTCGAAAAATTTGGTTTCCAAAATTGCTTGCATAATCAACAGTAAAAAATAGGTAACGGTTTGTTGTGGAATAATCCTCCTCCCATATGACGCCGTAAAATCTAACGTTAGATAAATCTGGCTGAACTGTGGCCTGCTTATATTTAACTTATCATTCAACCAGGTATCATAATTTCCTCATTTATTAAATCATAACTCAATATTTCTCTAGCCGAGAGGTAAAGCTGATTCGTTTTTTTAATAAATACGTTATTAATTTACCTCCATAACAGATTCTCATGCTCTTAATACGGGTGGACCAGAAACTCTGACTGTGTTCGCATGGTTTCTCATGGTCTGTGCACCCAGCCTAGCCGATTTTGAAACTGCAAACTCTACGCGCCATCTGTGGGTTGGTTTTAAAACGAAGGAATGTAGTCAAACAAGGATGTATCAATCTTTATAACTCGAAAGTGCTTTGAGCTTGGGTATTCATGTAGGCTAGATTAGTTAGATTATTGCCCAGAGCAGACTTCTACCATCTCGATTTGATTTGAAAATGATCGACTTTTTCAGTCTTTATCACCAGTACATTCGTATCCATAATTAAGTATTTCATGACAGATGTTATAAATTAGATACACCAGTAGCTCTTTAGCCAGCCAAATATCCTAACCCTTCTTGGTTAGTTTACCAGGAGGTTGAATAGAAAATTACTGGTTTGTGGCCATACCGAGTCGATCGCATCGTTTACTATGAGTCGCAAATAGAGTAACTGACGACTTCAAACTGATTAAAAATTTGAAAGTCGATTTTCTGTTCCTACTGCGTTTTGTCGTACGGGAAAAGGCTAAATTTTTGACAAGTTCTGCATACGGAAACCTTGAATACCATCTTGGTCCTAGGATGCTCTGTTAATGGACAGTCGTGTCCAGGTGGGTTTCTGTAAAACCGGTCCCTGAATGCTCAAAAAATTGCAAACGGCCTCTGATACATTTACTTAGAAGTTAGAAGTCATTAAGGGGTGATCTGTGATTTGCTACTTATTTCACCCTTGTGTATAGACCCAATTACAGAGTGCAGTCATAAATCACAAACCTTGGGCGTTCTTGTAAATAAGCTACCAAGGACGCTGGCTTACGTTGTATATTTCTACTTGAGTTTGGTAAATGGATTAACAGTTGACGTCTGCTAATGCCCTCAGTAAGCACCTTCCACGAATACCACCATCCGCCAAACGTTCATATCGCCCAGATAGGTGTTGATTTGGCGTAGAAGGAACAGTGGTTGGATAATCCTAACTAAAGTCCTGAACACACACAATGCACACGAAAGGACGGAGTCCCGTAAATAATTACAAGCCGTTCGGGTTGCAGTTGTATACAACCAGTGTACTTTTTCGTTTGTGTCGTTATGTACCGTATTCAGCATTTTGTATAGTGGTACCTTCGGGCGGCTTCCAAAAACATTTTCCGCATCGACGCCATGAAATACTACTATTTACTGCCTATTACAATCACTTTATCGTCCACTTACTTTTGTTCATTGTTGCTATATGGTTGACGGCACACAGAGGCATTTAACCATATATCACTGAGTAGAATGGCTGGCCTAGTCTGTGAATAACGATATCCGGATTCAGATATGCAGATTTTGTGGTTATGATGCCCAGGCCAGAGACCAGACGAGTGTCAGTTGTCTAGCGCTTAAGTTGTCATTCCATCTTCCTAATAAATTCGTTAATTTTCAACGTCAATTGCTTTCCGATGGATGATTGACACCACAGGTAAGTACTGGTTGGTACAAAACAGCTGATATGCAGAAACTTCGTTGGTCACGTGATGATCGCAAGAATCGGTTCACCACAAACGACCAGGTTAGAGCTTAAGTTTTCGGATAACGCAAGAAGTTAGTATTTTTCAATCTGACCAAATGAACACTGTACACATTTACCAAAGAGGTCATCGTCCAATTTGACGCCCGATGGATCCGTTAAATATGTTAGACAGCCGGTTTTCGTTTTCTTTTTGATTATTTTGTGGCAATGTTTAAAGCGGGAACATTTTGCATTATTCCAAAAACTATCGATATCCGTCGGCGCTCCAAATTATTTCTCTATTGCGAACACAGTAGAAAACAGTGTCTGTCGATTTCCCTAAGGAACATCGGCCAACGTATAGTTTCTTGCGTGGTTGATTGTGTTCCTAGCCTCAATACGTTTGGGACAGAAAAACCGCTCCTGGGCCATGAAGCAGAAAAATGTAACATCTGAATAATCGACGGCTGCTTGGGTGAAGAGTATGCAGACGAATGTGGACTATTTGGAGCAAGTCACTATTAGGACTATTTTAGTGACACAAAAAGAAATAAGACAAAATTTTCGAAACCACAACGTGGAAGTATTTAGCGGAGATTTAGGAATGACTATAGCAGAAGTAGTTCTAAATCGTCAGTTCTTTGCTAAGGCACCGGTCTTTCATACAGCTCCATAAACCGGACTTGATCGGGGTTGTACATGGTAGCGCAAACGGAGACCAGAATGACAAGCGATTTTTTATCCTATATTATTTAGTTTGTGGACGTACGCAGTTCTATGTACACGTGTGTTCAAAGTAACCCGCACCTCACTACATCCGCCATAGTAATCATACGTCATATATACAGGATGGAAAAAAACGCAGATGCTGAAGAAGAAAAATGACCTTTTCCGTCGCTTCATCGAACCGATGGGGCATGCAGGAGAGCTGGTTTCGAACGCTTCTAGAGAGGCGGAAATTAAGAACTCACTGTTATTTATATTTGTTATACTGGCAAATGTGGTAAATTGCCACGAGATAGTGCAGCCGTGCATACTGTGCATACTGCATACCTGATGAGTCTCAATCGGGGAAAAGCGCTTAGTAGATTGTTCTTCAAATCTTGTCTTTATAAATTAGGAAGAGCTAACGCGTTCGACTATTGCAAAGTTCGCCTAAATTGCTACATAAAATATTAACATCTGCACTGTAAAACGTCAAAAGCAGAAGAGGAAAGCGGAACTTACAAGTGAACATGCTCCCTTTTGGTTGATGCAATGAGGTTGTGTCAGTTCAGGATGCTGTTGGAGAAACAACTTGTCCTGTCCTGTGAGCTTCATTTGTCAGGATTGTTGATGCCGCCGCGAGGATAGTGGACCGAAAAATAACATGCAAGGGAAAAGGAAATAAACTTAGTAATATAGAGCCCAGTGCCCAAATTGTGCGGGTCGGTAAGGGCTAAGTCAAGGTTAAAAATCTATGACGCTTTGTTTAACAAAAACAAACCGCACAGAATTGAATACATGATTTCCATGTCAAGCACTTGAGTGTTTCCCTCTTCTCCTAGCTACTTCGTCAAAGTCCTCCTGATCACACGTTTCTACCCAACCGTTTTGTGGAAGAACACTGCCTGGGGTGAAGACGGATAGACTATACATTAACTTACGGAGCATTGTTGTATGATGCTTTTATTCCAGGAATATACCAGTCAGTTAAATTCATTTGTTGCAAGCCATGAAATATTCGAAATAACATAGTTGTGTAAACTGTAGTCCTAGTGTAACGGTGGATACTACTGATGAGGCATGCGAGTAGTATGTGTGTTCTCGTAACTCCGCCTTGATCTAATGGAAGGTGGGATTTATTACGGAATTTGTGGGACTACTTTGCAGTTTTCGCTTGCAATTGTGCGATACTCAATGAATATCCAGCAGAGTTCAAAAAGACGCGTTAAAGAAGAAGACGGATATTCAGTTTTTTAAAAACAACGTGCAAATGAGCTTTTGACTTTCCTGTCCAATAGTCTGTATCTGTTTAGTTGGCGTTTCTCTAATAAACAACTCCGAGACAGAGGGCTTTCCTCCTTACAATAGTAGCGTTCGTACATTCCAGAATTGCACTGGCAGTTGCTGGATTCGGCAACATTTGACTCCTCCAAATCACCTTGAATGGTCTTCGTGAACTTTAATTTTCATTCCATATTCGGAGAAAGCAATTGATGCGGGTGTCCATATCATTGAAACTCATAGGCAGCCTGTACCTGACAGAGTTCAAGACATGTATCCTGTCACGGAATTTCTAGGATATGCGCGTGAGGTATGAATGAAATTTCGAAACAAACCATCCAGATAGACAGCCTACACAATCCGAGGTAAACTGGGTTGTGCAGTTTTGTTGTGTCATCTTTTGAATGTTATATGCTCAACTCTCATTTTGTAATTCTTACAGCACACGACCATATTGTGTAAACAGCACTGAAGACGCCAAAACTAACACAAGCAAGGCTCAACAACCAGCAAAAATTTTAATGCGCTTCATCAAAGAGTACACCCATTCGCGTGTGCAGTATGTGAGCTGGATTAGTTCGTAAAAACAGGTCCATGTGGCGAGACGCACAATTCTAATGAAGGTTTCGTGGTGGTCCGGTATGTACACAAGTTTGGCATCAATTCTTTCGGATGGTTACATTGCCTGACATAGGATGAATAGGAATACGTAGAGAGTTCAGAGTGCCAACATTTGCAGCTCTAGCCGAGTGTGGGTTTGTGTTTGTTACCCGATTCGGGGACATGTCCGTTTGTTGACAAGACCTTAGGCACAGAGCCACATATACAGCGTGCATCTTTTGTGCAGAGTTGAGCAAAGTTGTCCGTATCTGAGAGTTGAATGAATAGTCAGTTTTATCCTCAGCCGGCCAGCACGCATGACATGAGATTATTTGACTACAAAAGGGTAACAAATAGGATCGCTTCTGTCGGATTAGTCTACCAGTGAGTCAGAGAGAGATATGTTTTGGAAAAATGCAAGAATAAAGGATATCCAGTAATTTGTTTGTAGCGATAAGTCCCAGAATCGCTTAGGTCAGGTAATTAACAAAACAAGCACTGTGGTATTTTACAGAAACACCCTCAAAAATGGGGTAACGAAAAAAGACGGCAATATCAAAAAAGCAAACACCAGTTCACCGCATGTACTATGTGGCTCTCCTAGTAAATTTATAGCCTGAGATTCTTCTGTTGCCTATTTACGAACAAGAAGTATGTAACGGTAGTACTAAACAATAAAAAAACAGGAGGAGTAAGTGTCAGAAATGGTCACAGAAAATCTGTAGTCTTCTAGGGGACGATTATGTCGCTGGGGAAGTTTAGGAAAGTTGTATTTCCTTTAATAAAAAGTGTAGATCCTAATTGTGTGTTCTTTGACTTGACAAAAGGTGCTTTACACCTTGAGCATTCATCATAATCTCAGTGGGAAACTCCTCTAAGGCAAAAACAGACCATGACAGGACACACAATTTAGCGTCCCTCACCTTCACTAATCCTCACCAAATGACAACAAGTTTTGACCACAACAAGTTAAACTATTCTGCCACCAGTAGCAACTTGTGTGGGAAGTGAATTCAATGAAACACATTAGGGGCCCCGATTGAGGTCCTTAGGGAAAAACGTAGACTTTGATGCGTTGCTGCAAGGACGTAAGCTAACTAAGGTGATGGTCTCAGGAGACGGGATAATGAATCTTTGACACTAAGGTGCATGCGGAAGACAGTAACGGTTTGCATGTGTATATAAGATAATAGACAAGCAAGCTAGTTCATGAAGTTCACCTTACAGTTATCCATATTTCTGGGAGCAAAATATGTGTAACCAGTTCCGGAATGAGACCTCAGATCATAGACTTATCCTCTATGAGTCTTGAATAGATGCCCCTCTTAGCCCTTTTACAGAGCTAGCCAGGTACCTTGCATTAAAGCGAGAGATTGATATGGCTATCGGATCACATGATAAAAGTATGCTGCGACAGTATACTCAGCGCTGTTGGAGTAACTACAACAGGCTTCAGACATTTCGAAGTGAGCGTAAACGAACTTGTCTGGAATGCACGTTGCTCACTTAGGCATAGTATTATGATACACTGTATACATCTGTTATTGATGAGTTTGACTGAATATGCCTCATGTTATTTCGTATCCAGCCTACCGTCATTTGCGCGAGGATACAAAACCCGACAAGATAAGCATAGCACAGCATCTCTTAGAGGTTGATTAATCTTCAGTGGAGTATTTCGATGCGAGAGAATTTTAGACTGCCTGCTATCCACAATTTACGAAGAGAATCTTATCCTACAAAGTATGAAATTTACCAGTCCTTTTGTCCTCATATGTAAAATATACGTATAAGGACTCAAACATACGAATTCCTTATCACAAGTTTTCCTCACTAACTTCTAAAGATGCTGTCGACTACCTGCACTGTCGGCATGAACAAACCATCAGTTTCATACGGCTAGTCGAAACCTTTCTTGAAGTTTGAAATTTAAGGTCATGTGAGGATGGAATTCTGTATAAGTCTACCACATCACTCCAAGTCCCATGTATTCTTCCGAAACGCTGCTATTCCAGTAGGTCACACTACAGATGTTTTTAATTTCCCCCGAACCTATTTAGCGAGCTGTGCTAAACAACCTTACTTGTACGGCTACGTACAGGTTTCTAGATGGAAATTAGAAGGCTGTGGTAG
Organism: Opisthorchis felineus; assembly: GCA_004794785.1. NCBI lineage: Eukaryota > Metazoa > Platyhelminthes > Trematoda > Opisthorchiida > Opisthorchiidae > Opisthorchis > Opisthorchis felineus. The sequence continues at coordinate 673,690 of SJOL01007680.1, forward strand.
GTTGCTTTCTGATGTACACTGAAAGTTCTCCTATTTACCCAGGTGCCAACTTGACCTTAATGGTAATAAGTAATGAAGGGTCCTGGCACAAGTTTTCGGATAGTTTAGTTATTTTCAAATTTTACTGGAAGCTCCCGAGAACAACCATCTGGAAAATAAACGTGCTATTTTTCTAAAACGCAAGTTGAGAAACAAAAGCCGTCTTATAAATGGCGAGCGGGGATTTACACATCTGGGTTGAATCACACGGCCAAATTAATCGAGCTTGTTCAGGCTTATTGCTACTAAGCGACCTGGAGTTTAATCAGTTTTGTCCTCTTCCCACGCTCGTGCAGGTCATTCAATGGTGAAAATCATCCTTACCGTATAAGCTTGTGAATTAAATTCAATGCTTGGACAAAAATATCAAGGTGACAGTGAAGAATTCCGATGCATGGCAGCTGTATGTGAATTATTTAGGGTCTGCAGTTACCTCTGTAATTTGTTAAATTCTAAGCCACTGAACACTTCCTCCCAATAATTATTTCTTGCGCTCAAACTGGATGGGTTTTACTTGCGTGCATCGTCTAAGGCTACATAAAGAAAATCCAGTGGTTAGTAGAATTATTCCCTCCTTGTGCAACTTCAAAGAACTGAGAAGAACCGATCGTAGTGAAAAGTCACCCAGGTTTTTAGCGACGAACATCCTACCCGCTACGCTTGATGTGAGCATTCACTAGTCTGTTGTCGTGGCCCCATGGAATCACCGGCCCTCACGAAGCAACAAACTGGATACTTGTTGCGCAATTGCATTAACTGTCCTGTGTGCCAAATCATAGATTGTAGCTGTAAATCGTTGCGATTGAATAAGTTAGAGGTGGTTTTACTGTATAAGTAAAACGTGACCTCCCCAATGGAATGTCAAGATGCTGCCGCCCAACGTGACCACGGCATGGCTAAAACTTTTGTCCCACCTAAGTGATGGATATTAACCCATGAACAATGTAGCTCTATATCATAAAACAGTCTGAAAATGAATTTAAGTCCGGTTAAATTTGGGTGAAGAGCAGACATCATAACTTTGTGCTGACAAAAAGACTTGACCAGATGCAAAGGAATAGTGAATTTTGACTTTTCTTGGACTTATTAGCCATCAATTTCAGGCTCTATTACCATTTTGGTAGTGATAGTTCGTACAACGGCAAGAACTGTCTTATAGGGTTACTTCTGAATTTCATTTAAGCTAATTTCCCGTTTGTCCGACTGCTTGTTTAAAGTGTCCCAATGAACTCATATTGAACATTTTGGGAATCTTGTTTTCCGCTCGCAAAGCTCATCCCACTCCGAAACTGCCCTGATCCACGAACTTGTTTCCTGTTGATAAATTCCAGTATATAACTCATCGTCATGTTTTGGAGTCCCAACCCTCCGATGACTAAATGGGGGCACTCCCCTTCACCAGCACATACCAAACAGGACTAATAGCCGTTTCCTGTTTAACGCATTTTTTATAGAGAGCCATTCATTAAATAAGCCACGTTTGGTTCCTGTTTCTTCGCAGCTGTAGATATTCTTTAACGAGTCATTCACCCAGATCCCAGATAACTAAATCTATTTTCCTTTCAGTGCACGTTAAGTTTACAGCCTTCTGTTCTTGAGTTTTTGAAATTCTTCTAGCTATAAACTAAAGTAAAGTATGACGTTTAAAGTATGGCTACTCGGGTCCTTGTTTGTTCTTCTGATAGTTTTTCCGAAATACGTGACCAAACTACACAAGTCCATCTACATTCTATTTTTTTAGACGTGCAAAACGTGCCTCTCCATAATTTCTCATCTCTCATCTGCTTTTCACTGTTTCACTGCTAATATGGCAATGTACAGTAGGGAACATGGCTTTTTCCGTTTAGAGTCTGAACCATTGTGGCTGGCGTAAAGAAGCCTATTTTAATGATCCTCATTATGCTGACCTGCGAGTTTGATGGTGGGGTACGTTCTAGATAGATATAATATATTCCAGACAATGCCCTACATCATCCTAATGAACATAGAGCAGCTCATAAAGCAGGCCGTGACAGACAGCCAAACACACCTTCAGGCCTTATATTTAGTGCCAGTTATCGAGACGTTATCCGAAAGAAACGAGGAAAAGTGTGAAAAGCCATGGAAACTAAGGGCCGGTCCAGGTGTGTTTGTTCGCATTAAAAGCCTCCTTTTTTCTTCATTCCAATAGAAAGAAATGCTTCTCATGTGGGCGGAGTTCACTGTGCCAATTTTACATACCAGAAAGAGTAAAATGTCGAATCTGATATGCATTGGAAAAGTGGGATGACATGTAATTTGTGTTCGCCAGTAGTGTATGTAAAGCCTGATAACAATGCCAGAGATTTTGCAAGAATGCTCTAGACATCCTTTTGGTCAGCGACCAAATGGGGCTTGAGGGGATAAAAAGTGTTCTCCCAACGTTCTGTTTCTTTCTCTTACATGCACCAACCTGAATGCCAAATGAATGATGAACACCCTGATTCTCTACAGATTTTGAGGTGTAGAGCATTGGGATAAACATTGGATCATACAATTATGATAGGCCTGTTGTGTCGGAGTACTTTAGACCTATCTGAGTCCACTGGAAGCATGTTATATCAATTGTCTAGTGGATGAACGGAACCATTGGGACGATTCTATTACCGCACATGCATACCCGAGCAGACGGAGTCTAAGTTCCAATTACTTTCACATCAAATGCTTGCAGCCGCCGGCAGTCGACAAATGTCGGCACATATTGCCGCCACCTGCTCCCAAGACCAAAGCTTCTGGTAGGCACATCTTGCGACCTTATTTTTACAGCTGTTGATGCGGAGAAACCGCGGCCAACTGTGACTTGCCTTCAGATACAACGCTGTTATATTTCCTCACCCTTCCTCACCACCAACCGAGACAGCTATCATTACTCGCATGTCCTGCTGTGCCTCACAGTACATGTGGATTGTCAATTAGACCACATGCCGGTTGTCTGTTTCCCGCATACGTAGGGGTTAGCGGCAGGTGCGGTAAAATTGACTTACCTTGAAAATTGTTACGGCCAGTGTAGTGGGACAAGGCAATCGGGGTGGATGCAGTCAGCTAGAAATCATTAGTATCATTGAAAACGGGCCAGAGTAGAATACCCCGAGCGCTAGTTACCCCTCCCTTCAGAGCGAAGCATTGAAATTCCAAACGCCTGCCCACCAGTAAGGTGGAACTAAATACGCATATTCCTCTCTCCTTTATGAAGCAAGGTCGACTAATCTCAGTTTAAATAATTTTTGGGTTATATATGAAAGTAATACGAGCATTCAGTTGCCTGCCTACCTGTTAAATCGAAGACTCCAAGGTAATGGAACTTCAACGACTAATTTTAATATCTGGATCACAGTTCGTCGAAATCTGCCTGGCCAAGGCTGTGGGAAGCCGGACGTCGTTAACCACTAGTTATGTTGATGGATGTTTATACTGCTTGTCGTCAGGCAAATTTTCCGACTGTAATAACTCTGTGACCGTAATCTGTTATCTGTTCGTCAAAAACGGTCTTGGATGTGTTTCTCACCAATCATTATCAGTGCCGTCAACAAAACGATCAATTTGACATTCGACAGACCTAGACGGGACATTCTAATAATTCCGCTGAATATGCTGATACGAATTCGTGTGACGGTGATCGCAAGACGTGTTACGAACTGTGCACTAAGCTGCATAACCTGAGAGTCGTCAATTCCATGATACATTTCGGTCGCCCGTTAACATCAAATCATTTTGCCAGTTGCGTACAATCCGGTGAGGGAGAGCATGAGGTTGACGGGAACTTAGAGCTTGCACCTAATTGGTGGGCCCCGAGAAGGGTAAAATCGTTTGTGGTTGTCTGAGTTTTCAACAAACTGAAGGATAGTGTGTACCGGCGGGAAATTATACTTCATATCCCAAATGTCCTACCAACTAAGTCATGAGGCAGCCTTTACGTAGTACACTGAATTGAAGAATATCGTGAACGTGAGACATAGGTGGGATTTATTTAAATCAGTCTTTAGCACATACTCAGCGTAGATATAATTGCATTTCGAAAATTTCTAATTTGCGCGAAACTCATTATCGGTTTTATGTGCCGTCTAATAATAAATATTAATTTCGTCATATACATTTATTGGCAAAACAGTTTGGATTTTAAGGGATACTCAGTCGAATCTTTCGTTTATGCTATTCTTCACGTGAATGCACTGTACACAGGCGGCCTCATGTTTCATTCGGCAACAGGTTACGAGATATCGAAGTACATTTTCCTGAATGAAACTACTCACAAGGTTGCTGGCTGTCAAAGAGTTTTCAGCAACCTCTACAGTACGCTGACGTACTGTAGTGGCTATCTCTATGGAGGGCCGACAAAAAGGTCGCGGAATAGAATAGCCATAATCTTTCACATCACTCTTGGAATGATGCGGTAACTGCAGATAATGGTTCTTGAGTGTCATAGACCGCAGCAAACATTTCCCGAGCCAGGAGAAGTGTACGGAGGGTTAAGTCAGTTTTTATCTATGTTACAAGACCAAGAAAAATGTACGCCTTGTAGGGTATCACATTCAGTGCCGTATTCAGAATTGGTTGAAATATGTGCAGAAGAACCAGCCAACTCACAGTAAATCGTAAAAGCAGAGACTTTTGGGATATTGATGCAGCTTTTCTTAACTAACGACATCTTCCTGAATCACGTGATGCAGCAATCGGAACATTCAGTCATCAGCATATAGTGAACACTATCAAGTGACGCAGATCTGATGCCCACCATCGGACAGTCTTAATAGGGTACACAGGAGACAGTTTCTAATGCAAATTCAAAGCCTGCTTTATGCTATCTATTTGTATACCTGTTATCGTCTGGTCATTCACTGTGAGAACATACATACACACATGTACCACGTGCACACATAGCATAACCACCTTGTTCCAGAAGAACTGTAAACAATTTACTCTCGTCTTCTCTCCAAACACGTGATTTTCGTTTCTCTAGTGTGGGTAGAAAACTACTGAGCGTTAAACTTCCCTTTCTGTCAAAAGACTCAAGGGCAACATATAATTAAGAGCCGACGAACTACGGTATATGTTTTAAGAAACGTCACCAATTTGGTGCCTTTCTTTTCGGGATTAATCGATACAACTCAGTTGATCAGACATTCTATAAATGCAGAAAAAAATAGTCGCTAATGCGGTTCCACCAACACTTATGGCACCAACACCATATATGGCATGTAATGAATACCACAACAACATTACTGGTAAATGGGTATATTTCACCATATGAAAGTTTCTACTTTAGGACTGGTTTTGTGTCATTTTGTGTAGTTCCTCTTTTTAGGATGTTTAAGGGAAATAATAGGCTTATCAAGCCAACCTATCGGATGACGCATAGTCTCCTACTGACATTGGACACTGGATGCCGACGTCAAGGTAAACGGATCTTCACGTTGGAAGAGCAGCTACATATGATATACACCCAGAGGGCGGTTTGTGGGTTAGAGGAAATTTATGCGATTCACACAGAGTTTCCCTCAGACTAGTTATTTGGCTGAGAACTTGTGGAGATTTAGTAGCTAACACCTTACTTCGAACGAGTTGTCCATAAGGCTATGAATAAAGCTGATTGGCAAGCACTTGTAATGGATCATGCAATCCATTTACCTATGAAATATGTATGCCTATTCTTCCGAGTGTTCTTGGCGTGGATTGGGTCACTGTGGAGAGTATTCCGTCTATTTTACCGGCAACTGATTTCAGGATTGAATATATATTCCTTATAAGAAAGTAGTGTTTGTTCACAGTCTCTGGCTGTAAAACAAGCGTTTTTCAATCGTCCATCATACTCTGCTATCCAGGTTTAGACGGGAGAGCTAGAAATGCTAGAGATTAAGTGGGACTGTGCACCTATAGTAGGGAAAACTAATAAACAAATATGATTCCATCAGCCACAGTTAAAACTTATTTGCTGTGGTTGCCGCGGAGCAACAATAACGTCAGATTCAGTTTTAGCTAAAGTGCACTTTCACGAAGCATATGTTTTGCTGCCATCTTTTGTGTCTCAACACAGAAGTGAATTAGAGATGTCGGAGAATAAATGCAATATGCAGTACATAACTAAGGCGTCGTTTGTCTCACCAGAAAGCAAAAGATACTTCTCTTATAGCAGGTTTCCAGCATACTTGGACGAATATTTATTGTGTAGATACTAGAAACGTGATGTTCCTCCCCGCCAGCACTGTAAGGGTATGGAACCATTTCCAAATACGGCAGTAAATTCCGTTGGGAATATGTTAACAGTTCCGATCACTGTTCATTGCTGAACCCAAGAATTTACTATCTTTAGAGGTACAGAGTAGGTTCCGTCATAAAACGGCCACTTGTAGTTGTATCGCCATTGTGTATTCATTATTCACAGATCCTTCACTGTTAGGGATTTATTGCCATGCGTAATTAATTTTTGATTCATCAGTAAAAGTAGGCTAGAAACTATGGGCAACTCAGATCGCTTTCAGTGAGTGAGATATTTCATTTAATCATGTCACGTTCCAGATAAAGGATGATAAAGGGTAGCATGACTGGGTATAAGAGACTAATGGTTGCCTTAAAAAGTCCTGTGCTCTAAAATTGAATGTTATGTCTTTACAGTCACACCTGGTGTGTCAGTGAGAGATGTTATATGCCAAATTTGCTACAAATTCTGGAATTTTGTTTTGTCACCAGTCAGGCTTTTTACGGACCATTCCAGTCATATTTCCTAACACGAGGTCCACTCCGGCTGGGAGAGGTACACGAACAACAGCAAGCGTACATGATAAACGGTGACAAAACAGCAGAATTTAGCGTAGAGGTTGTCATCATTTGTATTCCCGCAGATTGTAAGGTGACGACCATGCAAAATGAGAATATCCTTGAAAAGGTTTGAAAGCCTCCAGTACAAGCAGCACGGTGAGTCTCCAACTAACAGATCAATTCGAGAAAAGACAAGTTTGACGAAACCAAATGTCATTTTTCAAAAAACGGAACAATAAAATAGCTGAATAGTTGGACGTAACAGTTAAATACGAGTTAGAATTAGTGATTAGATCAAACGATTGGTTCATTATTTGTAAGGAATTATTCAGTTGTTGAATTTACTACTTGAGCGCTGGCCATCGCAACCCCTCAACTATGGAACTAAAGGGCGACTGCTCAGATTCTTTTCGGTAAGACACCTGCTGCTGGAGCCGGACGAGTTATTTTCAAAATCAGCTTCCCACTAGAGGTACCCAAACTGCAGAGTGATGCATCAGATCATCTTAATTGCAACCGGATGAACGTATGGTCGTTGATGGTCGTTGGTTTGTTCGCCGAGCTAAGCAACGTGATTGCAAACTTTTCATCACCAATCGAGGTGACATCATCAGTGCACTGTTAGGGAGCGCGGTGGAACGTAGCGACGCGTTGATAGTTGTGCGTTCAGTAGTATTGCGCCTGTGTTAAATACGTGCTACTAGCCTGGGCTGACCTTCAAGCACGATTGGTTGTTCGGTCGGCGGTTTCTTCGGTTGCACCGTCGTCCAGTGTCCTGATTCATCGACCACGTGACCTTTGAGCTGGGCCTCCCCTGCTCTCATACTTTTGACCGGTGCTGGAGTAACCTCTGTCCTTGACTGGTTCCAGTTTGTGATCTTTGTTGATCCGATTCCAAGGCGCTTCTTGTTTCTGGTTTTGTTAATCCGATATTCAGCTCTCGTAGAATATTCCTTTGCACGTAGTGGTGCGCAAACAGAATCTGGTTCAGTGCTTCGGCTGGTCGAATCCATCAGGGAGTACCATGCCACCAGAAATTCCCTTCCGTGTCTCATGTCTCCGTATGCCAAGATTTTTGCGTTTTCATGATTGAATGTATTTCTACATAATGATTCCCAACTGACTCCTTTGATTCTCAAATTCTAAGAGGCGAAGTCTGTTGAACTGCTTAATCTACTTGTTAATCCAAAGCAAACTCTGAGAATATTAGTGAGTTTATTAGCCTTTTCTACACGTCACGGTTTTTTCTCCCTAATGGAAGATTATGCGAATTTCTTTACCCTTGGATCGCTTCTGATACTACTACTTCAGGGTGAAATATCATAAAATACATAAATATGGGGTATAAAACATTTACAGTGACAGAAGTTTGTACAATTCCTCAATTTCTTCCAGCCTCGTGGCCACATTTCTGTGAAACCCATTCCAAGGGGGAGGGGTGTTAAATGAAGAATCTAGTTTCGCCTAGTTCATTCAATATGCTTCTTTGAGGGGAATTTGAAATGTCTTTGAAACGCTTACGACGTGAACTAGTTTATAATCTTTGGTGAATGGTATACCCGTTTTGTCCGGTACCAGTAAGTGAAAACAAAGATCCCACCACAAGCATATTTGTTCAGTGGGACTACATGATGAGCCACAGGAAAGGAAAAAACTATAGTCATCAGGCCATATCCAAATCAGTGGTTTGGTGATTCTTAGGTCCCCCAGAAGTACCAGTGACTATCATGATAGAACATCTGGATGATGGTCCGAATTAGTTAGTAGCTGGTTAAGCTGCCTGTATACAGTTTGAACATTCAGAAAATTCCAACATTTTGGTGGAAGCACATGAAGTATTTTTGTGCATAACTTTTTATCTTGATCTCCGTACTACCGCGAACTCGACCATACATATTCTTCGACCAGATGAATGTATCAACAGCGGGAGCCGGTCTCTGGAACGAGGATACAGGAGTGGTAATTTCTTGTAGCTGTGAGATATAATCAAGGTTATGGTTTGTGCTGAGGCGAGGAAAAGGGAACTCATCGATAGGAGAGCTGGTGAATCATCCAGCAAGTTGGAACCTTTAAGGAAAGACTCGTACATCCATAAGAAAGGGAACGCCTGTATGGACTGTTCAAGGAAATGGTCCGTGTTTGAGGGTGCATTCAAAATCTAGTGCAATCTTAGTCTCATGGAGTGATCTTGCTAACTCTGTCAGGATTTATTGATCGGTCTGTAAGTTGGGGGAATAGACGTAAGCGTCAAACGTCATGTGAATACCGGTTCTTCGGTATCAGGCATCAAACAGAATAGGTCGAAATACTTAGGCGCGAAAAATATGCACGCGTTCATATCTACGGCTTAGTCTTCAGATAATTCTCTCATAGCAAGCTGACACTGATTTTATACAAGCCAACAAGCCAACTGGATTCGGATGTTGAACTAAGTCAAGAAGGCATAATATATCCGTAAATAACGCTCAGATAAAACAGAATAGTGTATTCATGGGATTTACTCACTACCAAATGATGTTCAGACACTTGGTGCAACAGTATTATATGAGCTAAGTATCTGCGGCGATAGATCATTCAACTGTAACACCCTTCCGGTGCCTAGCTGCCATGCCACCCGAAGGAAACACAAGGGTGGGATACTGCCAGGTTGCCCAAGCCTAGACAGGGGAAGTCGAGAGGCAGAGGTCGGGCTCGAACCGCGGACCTTCCGGTCTAACCAATTGAGCCATCTCGCCCAAACGGTGATAGATAAAGGGAATCAGTTAAAAAAATACCAGGGTGATTTAAATAGTAGGATTCTGAGAAACCCATGAGCAAGGAAGACGGGAAAAAATCAGATTGCTGGCATTTCATTTGCTACAGCCGGGGGGAAGTTGGGATGGAAGGATTTGTGCGATGAGAATGATGGGTGAATTCACCCAAATTTCATTCGCGTGTGTGGAGCGGATCGCTGTAACACGTGGACGACGAAAGAAGCTTAGTTTAATCAGGCCGTTTCGACGTATTGCGTAAGCCTATTGTCAAGAAACAGGAACAGATTATCTGAAAGGTGCGATACTAGGCAAATCCGCCAGACCGGAGAATAAAACTCAACAAATGCGAAAATGAGGAAATCAGAACTGCTAGTAGGACGCTGCATCGCGTCATTGCTTCAGAATCCTTTGGCATGTTCAGCCTTGCAACTCAGTCATCCCTTAACAGATTAAGCTCTTAAAAACAGATGAGTCCGGAATGAATGATGGCAAGAAATCGCCCCACTCGTGCCTGTGTTCCCAGGGTTTTTTTGCTCACCGTTTTTCCCTGCTCGTGATCACTCCTCAAGTAACTACTGAGGTAACACGCCTACCTTGGGGGTTAGTGGGGGTGAGAACTGCGCATCCAGACAAGAATGGCCTCAACAAATACTCTATGTTTGTTCACAGCAGGAAGTAGGGTTAAGAAACGTGTTGGACTCTCAGGATTTGTGCGCTATCAGGGACTGTCTCATACAGTGTGGTCAACTTTAATGCAACCAAACGTTACAGGAGCTACAAAATTTAGGTTAGGCGAGGTGCACGAAGTTCCAAGATAACAACTCTGGTAGGCAAAAAATTATTCGTGCCAAAACATGTTATTAGTGTTATTAGTGCTTCTGACTGAAACCATGAACTTATGCTAGAATCTTGAATCTATTTTTGCAAGAAGGGGCTCAGCATACCCTCCACTATACTTTTATACTTTGGTCATTTTCGGTGAAAATGCCTTGTAGTAAAAAATGGGATGTTGCTCTTAATTCGACCACAATACAGTTCAGTGAACCCTAAAGTTTTACTGACTACAAAAGTCTTCATAAAGATTCTACAAGGAACATCATGGAAGAGGCTTCTTTCAAGCTGCGGAACTGACAAGGGGGAAATCAATGATGTTGGTTGCAAAACGTTTCCTGTGGAGCTTTACATGTTTTCTTCAAGTAGTGGGAATCGAAATAAAGCGAACAACTCGTGATTTTGCAATAACAGTCGATTGAAGCCCAGAAGCTTAATTTTAACCGCTTTGAGAAGAAGTGCTCATGGGTTTACGTCAACAACTTTTAAATATATTGGAGTGGGGCTCACATCTGAAACTCAGTGTGTGGACGTTGACCGCCTAGTGCTCGACACAGCCACCGCATTTTTAGGATCAAGACACAGATCACTCATCAGTATTACTGATATGAGTACAGTTAAGAATTGTGAAGACCCCGTTTCTTACAACTGCTATCCGATCACGTCGTGCGGGACCAGACTGCATGACGGTCTTTCTTGCAACCCCAAAAGACCGAACCAATTCGGTAGTATTAGGGTGGGAAGAACAGTCTAACAGTCTAATCCTTGCCCCATCTTATAGGAAAGAGAGAAGTTACGATTGAAAGGGGTATAGAGTAGAAGTACTTTGTTCAAAAAGATAGACTGCACTTCAGCTTCTCCATCTTTTGAATTAAAAACTTGGTCGGATTCTCCAACTGGTCTTTTGGTTACTCAGATGACCTGTGTTTCCGTTTCCAGGCTTTCGTACTCCGACAGGTCATCTAGCAGAACAGATAACTATCAGCGGTTTTTGTACACTTGTAAAGAACGAGGGTATTTTAGAAAATACAGGCTGTAGATTTTCATCCCATCCAAAGGCTTTCCTTGCATTTTCATGCAGCCGAACTTATCTATTCTAAAAAAGCAATCTACCAAGCATTTCGTTTTGACTGCTACTTACCAGAGCAATATCAGGACCGACCCCTGCTCCTCATAATTATCGCCGGTAAAACTCCAGGCTCATGGTTTGTTAATTATCCGGTCAGATTGAGAATAAAGAAAAGGTATGGACGACTTGGGCTACTCAACTTTAATCAAGTTCCTAATAACTTCTAATTCACTCAAGTTCGCCTTGCTTTCCCTGTACTTAACATGTGGAATGAACGGACTTTCAGGGATTTCACTTACTGTAAACCAGCTAGGTTCTTCGCGAGGACCGAGGATTATTCAGACAGAACACTGCTATTGTGTATCGGTTGATTTTTTGATATAAGTCAAAGAATCACATCTAAGATTTTGTCAGCATTCTCAAAGTGGATGCTATCAAGTTAAAAAAGGAGCTACTGAGACCAAAACCGGTGGGTGCTCCATACAACCTTCATCAACGGGGAACGATGAGGCTGACCGCATTCTGATGAATATTTTTCATCATCCACGTGATCTGGCTACACCCAACACATCAAGTTAGGTTCTGATAACTGCCATTATGAGCACAGCATTTCTTCTCTATTGCGACCCGCGAAAATTCAAACAAAATCGGTTGTTTTGGAGAAACGAAAGGGAAATAGCGACCAAAATCTTCAATAGCCATGCAAGACCACACGGTAGTATTGCAGAAAAGGCCGTTGCAATGAGGATAATGTAGTTAAGAGCCTTAGTCGCAAACAAGGTGCTGGACGAAGTCTGTAAGTTAGTTCATGCCTAGAGACCTAGATCAAAGTTTTTTGTACCGCCGACTTATAGCGAGTGAGATGTCTCTCACACAGACCTGTTCTGCTCCGACAGTACCGGTTCCTCTTTGTCCGCCTTTCGTAAGCAAATTTTCTTAAATGCCTCCGAATACATGAAGCGCTTAAAAAACATCTTGCCGCAGTTGTCGTTAAATACTCCAAAACAACCAGCATCCCTAACCAGCTTTATTACAGACGACTTCATCAAACTTGACCAAGATGGTTTAGCATTTTATTCATTGTTATAAGGTTCTGCAGTAAAGATCCGTGCACTCAGATTCAGAGACGTTATTCCGTTTTGGCATAACTTAATATACGCGTAAACCTTGTCAAACATTATAAAAAGCATCCATCTGTATAACTCATACGTATTTCGGTGCTTCCCGTGGAGGTTAGAAATATCCTTGGCGGGGAACATCAAAAACGCAGTCAGGCTAAATGGCTACCTTCAACAGGTTCTACCTGTCAGTCACGAACCCAAACTCAACCCTCAGCAAAAAACTTGCTAGAATAGGGCGTGCATCAGTTAACACATGAGTACTATAGGCTGGTGATATCAAATGAAACTGAAAGTAGATAAACTGAGACAGATACGCTGGCAAAGGTACACAAAAAAACAGCAAACTGTAGTTGCTTCGTAATACGTAAAACTTTGTTTGACTGGGATCCAGTCTAGCATTCCATAAACCCGGGTGTATTGGTTAAGAAGTCCGTTCACTAAACAGTTCCTTGGCTATACCCAAGTAAGAAACAAACCTGAATATTGAGTTATTTTGTGTCTTGCATCAAAAAGTCTCATGCGACAGTTGTTGAGGGAATAATCGCTCCTAATCATGGGGAAACAAGTTGCATGTCCGCCTGTCCCAGCATCGGACGCAGCTACAGACTGACAGGATGAGTTTTATTTGCTTCGTCTTAGTGATTCATCACATATTCACACCTCAAACAAGAGATGAAGGTTCATTACAACAGCTGACCTCAATGTAGGTACTTGGTCCTTCAATTAAATAAACACAGTCGGTCTGCGTTTTAGGGCACTGTTCAAGTTAACCACACTGCTAAGGGCAGCAAACACAAACGGAGTGACTAATGTGGTTGATTGTCTTGAGAGTACCTTCTGGGAAAAACAGTGAGTGCGGAAGAAAGTGACACTTATAAAACAGTTATCATCAGTTAGATTTATGGATAGAGACTGACAGTCTGAACAGTTATTGTGCACGCAAGTGCTACTGTGATTGCCAAATGAGCTGAAGCCAACATGTGCCCAACATATGGCAGTGTGATGATTTCAAAACCTAGTGCAATCACTGACTGGTGGTCTTATGCACATTATGTGACAATGACAGTGCAGGCCATCTGTCCATCAGAAAAGGGCGCTAGCCGGTCCAACATCTTCTTCTTTCGCAACTGGGTCTGTAAACGGTCAACTACCACATACTGAGCTCTCCAGTTCACCAAGACTACGATGTCGTTGGTATGGGTATTCAGTGGGCTTGCAATTGACACTCACATATTAACTGGCTCGTATAACTTGAACAAAAAACTTCCCGACATTCGTGAAAAGAGCAGAGTTGGATAGTGTGTTGCTGGAGTCAGTCACGGAACTCTGGTTTGCGAAGCTACTCACTCTTCGTGAGCAACTTCAGTACATATAGTGGAGTTAGGTGCCCCTAGCTTGGTTCAACTATCCTAAACTCTCATTTTACATGATGATGACTAATTCTGTCCATTCTTTGGTCCGATTCTCTCGGATGTATACCGCCCAAAGAGTCTTCAGCTGGTTTCACACCCAGCTGAGCGCAAAGATTGTGTGAGTGGGTTAGTCAGCAAACAGTAGAGTCACGGATAAATCCGGAATCTCATGACGTAGGAGTCCCAGTCGGGGTTGAGTGAGCGTACTCTCATTCGCTGAGGGCGCCGCATTTTGATGAAAGGCTACACCATTTTCATTTTCCTTAGCTGTTGTAGCTTGTTCGGTTTTTCATTTACATGTTAGGTTTGAAGACATAAAATTTCAGCTACCTGGCTGGTAACCCTCAATATAGAACTGGACAACGTAGAGCTAATTAAAAACAGCTGTCTGCCAAAAGTTCTGTTCTGATATGTACACTCTGTTCTATATAATGTTGACGGCCAGTAATGAGCCACCCATTTGAGGACAAAAATTTGGGCAAAGTACTTATTTAGTCCCTTCACAGAATAGGTTCTTGAGCACTGGAACCGTTCGATATCGACTGGGATATTTCACTGCGCGCTGAAGGGAATATAGATGTAAAGGATTCTTACTGTGCCCAATGGCCATTCAAGCAAGTAACCCAAGTGATGAGGACTTAAAGCTGTTCTGCAAATTACGCTCACTACATGTGATATGGTTTTGAAAAGACTGACTAGTCGACAGGCGATGGCACCCTTAGCAGAGTTAATTGGACGCTAAAGTTCATGAAGCCTTAGTTCCACCAATACATTAAAGGCCGAAATCTGAATGTGACATCTATTTTCCAATGTATTTTTTGTTAAGTAGACAGAGCATACGAATTCCTTCCTCTGGATAACTGTCTCCTGGTTCAGGATCTACATGGTCCTAAGAGTGTTAAATGCCTCAGTGGTCTTTGCTTATTGTAGTGCATAAATACCACTGACTTTATACCTATTTCTGGTAACCTGGAGTGTTTTTCATCTGAACGAAATACTCAACACAACTGCAGTTACAAACCACTTGATTAGGTATATATTTAGGATACCTACAAAGAATCCAGTACCATTAAAGTACTTATCACCAAAACAGCGCGCTTTCTCAATCGGTATGAAGGGTGAAGAGAGAACTGTCATTTTATTCCGTTCTACACATATTACTATTGCTTGAGATGAGGAAGTTATTCCTGTTGCGTTGTTCACCCACACCATCATGGGTTAATCATGAGATTTGATAAATGGTGAAAGGTCTTATGATAATTTTTGATGTTCATTTTGTTTTCTTTATGAAACAGGAATGACCTGCTACCCTCCTACATATGTGAACATCAACTGTGTTCCTAACGGTCAGCTGGAGTACACGGAAACAATAGCATCACGGTAAGGTGTTTGACTCGAAGGGGGAAACAGAAGTGTGCGAAAGTGAACGGTTTTTCACCGCTAGTGTGAAGTATGACCAAATGTGAAGTTTACATAATCCATCTGTTCCCTATATTGTTTGTTCACCAGGATGAGCTATAGTGTTGACTGCAAGGAAGTGATGAGTAACTCCCAGGTGCATGCACCCCAAGACCACGCAAAGCACCTGGGACTAAACAGAGCGCCAACCAGGACACCCTTCTGTTGCCTACAGGAAAGGCGTGTAGTTTGAATCATTCATATGTCATCGCCCCAAAATGAGATGGCTCAGTGGTTAGAGCGCGGATTTTCTGACCGGAAGGTCCGTGGCTATAACCCGATCTCTGCCTCTCGACTTCTCCTGTCTAGGTTTGGGCAACTTGGCAGTATCCCAGCCCTCGTGCTTCCTTCGGGTGGCACCGCAGCTAGGCCCCAAAATGATACTTTAAAGGTTCCAGTCTATTCTGAATGAATTGGTAAATGGTGGGTGACATGATGCCGACCGATATCTTAAACGATTTGGTTTGGATAGCGAACATTCTCGAACACTTCCATCCCACACAGTCTAACAGGGCGTGAACCAAATTTGAAAAGATTACTACTTGGTGAAAATCCGCTGTTATTCCTAGAGGAAATGTTCGGAATGTGAACAATTTTGATCACTATACTCTTGTGTGCTAACAAATGCTAACCCTCCTTTCGGATAACGAACGCAACTCAGGAACGAAGGCGACATTGAGACGCAAATAGAATCACTCTTCATTTCTCGGTATTTTATCTGCCTTCTATTCACTCACATTGAAAGCTCACATAAAACTAGTAAAATTTCACTCGAAAAATTCAATTGCTCAGATAGGTAATTGAGATGAACGCAAAGCTGTACGCTCCACTAGTTTTCTGGCCACTATATCCAAAAATGAGCCTTCAAAACCAGTTCACACCATTCTGCTAAACGGAACACTATTACGTCACACACTGGTTGTATGTAACCAGAGGCCAAGGTGCCAGTGTGAGTTGCTATGACCAACAAAACACTGTTCACGAAATGAGTCATTTAATCTGTCATTTTGATATGCACTATCAGACAGTCCGTTGACTCTGGAAACAAGCGCACGTTCGTCTTTCTGGCGTTAACCTCGGACGTGATTTTCCTTATCTTTAGACGGAGAAGAAGTTGTCGTGAGACATCGCAAGACTACATGACACTGAAAATTGAACCTTTCGTCCGAAAACGCCACCACATAGTGGCTAAAATCGGAGCAAGAGAGTGCACCTGGTTACACGTGGGGCCCACTCTGCCTTTTATATTTAATCGGAGCCACAAACCGATGTTCTAACACGTGAGAACTGGAATATTTCCATGACTCGAACCCAAATGAGGGTGAAGAGTCGTCTTTCGTCTAATGAGGATCGTTAGATCCAGCCCTGAAATTTTGTTCACCGATGACTGGGGCGATAAGAAATGCATAGCCACGTGTTGGAAGTGACAGCACGAGACTGATTAAATAGCTTACGTTTTCCGATAAGATGGTAGGTAGGGCGTCCAAGAAAGAACAAGAACTGCACTGGCCAGATCCAGTGTGCGTACCGTACTATGGAGCGTAAGCAACAGCTAGTTGTTAATACACGTACGTAACCTGATTGTCTGATCAGTCTCTTTTGTCAGATAAATCACACAAATTCGTTGATTCTTTACCAGATGTTCAACATTAGTGAAATTCCCCAGTAGACTACAATATACCAAAAGTGCTTGGTTGTTGATATCTTAGAGCCAGAGTTACTGTACCTGCCTGATTAGCTCTTAGTGACGCATTTGAACAGTGTCTGGTAATGGAACTACTTATAAGTACTAGCCACTTCATGGCAACCGTGATATTCAACAAAACACTCTTTTCTACCTATAACTGTTACGTTGTAGTCCTAGTTAGGTAGGTAGTTCATGAAAAAGTTCAACATTGGCGCAACCCAAAGAACGTGTATCTTACCAGCGATATTTGCATGTTGAATTCATTTTCACATATCTTATGCTTTTTTGGGCCATATGAACCGCTGTCTTGACTCCATCACCCGTTTTATAATTACACGATAGGTGTTCAGAGATTATGTCATAGCATTTAGCTTTCTGCTTTCATGGCTCAACGTGTACACCAAAGAACTGAATAAAATCGGTGTGGCATTATGGATGTCACAGAATTTTAAGTTGTTTAATTTTTAAGAAATATCCATTTTACCCAAAATTTCGGGCGCACTAGATCCTCGTTACCAATACTATGAACGCCGAGGCCCTGGGAGAATAGCAAGACTGGTTACCCACAGAGATTAGCAATGTTTACGTAAAAGCTCCCGAATAATCCACCCTAAAGTCGCTCACAAAATCAGCTGATTAGTGAAGTGCACACTCTTTGGTTCTGTCGTCAACCAAGCATTCAGTTACTGTCTCTGCAAGTGTCACTAACCGTAAAGCTTTTACTGTCGTTGGTGACCATCAAAGTTACCAGATGAAATAATGGTGAAGTGATTTGGGTGAGCCAAAAGTCCACCTTCAACATTAACTGACTTGGCTGGAAATAAGAAATTGCTATCTAGCCAGATAAAATTCGCCATCACAATCCTACTTGGTGGAGTAGCTTAAGCGAAATTCATTTGTATCAACGCACTGGTCAGTGCAGAAGCTGCAGAAAACAGTTCATTCGCATATGTAGGTAGGGTCAGCTTTTCTGCTAGATACTTGGTCAAATTTATTGACAGATGGTACTGCACAAATATACGTAGGTAGGCGGTCATTTTAGTGCAGTGCTAAACTGCATGCGAAGAACACCCTACTAGGTTGTGTTTATAAAACAACGGACTACTGGCTACCACCAGAGGAGCATACATCATCTGGCCCTGGGCAGTAATTTGATGCGTAACATCCTGTCTAACCTTATCGTTGTGATCTACGGGACGGTGACAAATATAAACAGACAAGACGGTGGACACCTTTCCTGACCATGCTTTCTCACACATTTCATTGTGATAGACATCTTGGGAAACCGGGCCGTCCCTAGCGTATGCATGTAGATTTTGTCACGTTCTTAGCCTTCCCGTGACACACGCTGACTTATTGGTCATTATTATTGAGGAAGTCAGGAAACCTTGTGGGTCTGTTTACCGCAGAGATGACCTGCACAACATTTCATCGTTGCTGACTGTTGATTTATATTTCCTGTTATGTAAGCAAAATACCACGAAATTTTTGCTTCCCAGCACTTTTCCTCTATCTAATAGGAAATAAAAAATTGACAAGGGCTTGCAGAACGTACGGATTTTGGGGTGAGAGACGAACACGTAGCTACATAAACCAACGCACACAGCATTGCAGAATTGAAGCGAGTAAACAAAAGTCACCGGTATAGGGCCATAATATGAAGTTTAGCCAAGTAAAATTGAATAATATGTACTTGATATAACACACTACTCATAAGGTTGCCGAAACCTCCTCCTCCTTATTGGGACTCATCACGTATACTTAGTCCCAGTGTTTCCACCTTTCCTAAAGAGTATCACAAACGAGAGCTTCAATCGAGTCTTTGGTTAGTACCAAAGTCATTTGTAAGCGGACGTATTTCGCCAGTGGTTCAAGAGTCTCATATATCCGAAAGACAAAAAAAGTGATAAAAGTTCAGAATCATGAAAAGTATCTTCAGCCTGCCGCTTTGAAGGTAAATATAATCTATTTTAGTCTCAGCACAGAATAAATTGCACTCAGCTAATCTCTTAGCTTCTCCGTATATAGTTTACTCGACAGATATCAGTGGTGACGGATTCAACAAAGAAAACCATGCAACTGGTAGGAATTCTAAAGTTACACCGTCCGTCGCATCGACCGATGAAGCAGAACTACACTCGGAGGCATTAGTGAAGTCACTTCGGCCAGTGATGAGAAGTCCCGCCGGTAAGTTGCCTAGCTTAGAAAATGAGCCGACAACCATTCAAAATGTTTTGACCTCAAGGAAAATAATCGAACCCTATTAATCTGATGAATCTGACCAAACACTTCAAGTCTCATTCTAGGGTAATATATTTCACTGTTGTTTTTGTTTCTATTGTTGTTGTTGTGGTTCTGTTGTTGTGAGGCCACCCATGGATCTAGTTCAGGATGTGTACCTGTTGCAGGTTTTCCGGCGGTGATGCAAGCTTTGGTCAGATGGCCCTACATGCCAGCTCAGTTCAGTTCTTCAACCATACAAGTTACATTTTGTGCAAATGACAAAAAATAATTCTTGCAAAAGATAGTAATAAAGAATCAGAAGCTGAACAAAGATGTAAACAGGAGAAACAAGGGGACTGTCCCATCTCCCGTTATTTGGACATAGTGGAGAGAGATACAATCCACCAGTTTCTACCTGATTGGACGGCCTCTTTGGAAATCTGTTATTCTGTTGACTCTGCCTCCTGCATGCTAAAAGATATGAGCCCTGTTGGCTGAAGCTGAAGACGTTTAACAAGTGAAGGAATCGTAGAAACTGTTGCAGGTTGATCCAGTTATCAGTCGGCTGGTCTATGGATGTCTTATGACCCACATGTGTGCATCTGGACGCACGATTGGAGGTAGCCTGTTGTTTTCCATCTTCTTTGTCTTTGTAATATACTGCCTAGATTGTAAAAATACTCAGGCTACGCTCAATCTCTAACATAATGAACTAGATGAAGGTAGATAGGAAATTTGTTTTCAAATTCTGGCAGTCACATTGTCCACACCGCTTCTGACATGTAGCAGGCTACATACATCTAATCATAATTTCTTATGGATAGGATACCAACAATACAAGAGGCCGAGAATTCAAACCTCGTTGTCTAAAACCGGTGTGGAATGCAGCTTGGATTGCAGAGTGATGTCCTCCCGCCTAACATAAGTGCACATAAAATGGTGATTGGTTGGTGATTGGGGATACGCAGGTCACCTTTACCGGACTGTGTTAATTAGTTTAGAAGGACAGAGATACAGGACACTTAGACTTGCTGAGCCCTGTCCTCCTAAGGCCAACTCGTAATGGCCAGATTGTGCTAAATTGAATGGATATAATAGTCACCCGTTTAGGGTTAAGCCGACCTAATCCGAATAGTTCATTTTTAAAAAACAAATCGTGTAATACACCAAGTGAACCAAAGTTGAGTTTATTCATCGCCACCTTCAGACTCCAACCTGAAAACTATCTCCTAGATAACTTCAGTGCTTTTGCCCACAAACTTCTGTCATCTAAATTTATCGTGTCGGAAAACTGAAGCTTTTTTTCATTTGGCTCAATGGGATTATTATCAAGGAACGTCAAAAACATCCGATTAGTTCATAATACTGACGACAGAAATAAGTGACAAGAGTTTTTCATCCCTCGCCTGAAGCTCAAACATCTTCGTGACGGATAAAACTCTTCCAGGGAGCACAAAATAAATTATAGCGTTGATAGACGTTTGCATCTGCGATAGCACTCAAGAGGATGAGAGGGGAGTCAGCCAGATATTATTTTACTAATTCACCGAAAATAAAAATGAAAGGCATCACTATTTTTCATCTTTCAGTTTCCAATCTTACATCATTCCTTGACTGTTACAACTTGGAAAACTAGCCACACTGATATGAGCAGGTGGACTGTAACAATGCCTAATTCGTCTGCCCTAAACGTTACCCACCTGATCTACACTTTCTGGCGTGACCAATTTTAGTTCCTCCTCAACATCATGAAGCTTCATTTGACTACGTTTCACAGACAACCCTACCGACCAACCCTAACAGACCAGACATCATAAATTCCATGTGGTTTGCTTCTGTAAGGATGTGAGTCCCTCGTTTGAATCACCCACAACTGCCATATTCTAACTCGCCTGTTTTCTAGAAACCATTATGCCCTGAACTACTTTTATTGTGTTCATCTACGCCACTTCGAATTGCCACACCATCCTCGACAGAGAACGTGCAACAACACTCCCATAGTTGGGACTTATTCATTTTTACAGCAACTATCTAGGGAGGTGCTCGTCGGTTTTCAAATTTCCCAGTTCTCTCCTTCAATCTTCTAACCGCGCAACAAACCCTTTCACTTCCAGCTATCCATGGAACCTAATTCTATATTCATCGCCAAAGCTGTCCACTTCTGGAGTTTCCTTATCCTCGCCTTTCTAAACTCATAACCCCATGCGCTGCAGACACTGAACTAAGGCACCCATCATCAAATCATTCTGAAGTTTGTGTTACAATATGCATCTTTCATGCCATATGTCGTTACGATATAGGGTCTCTGACTATGGACAATCCTGTACTTTAATCTTCCTTTGCGTTCAATAAAAACCGTAGATACCAGGGACTGAATCTAGTATATGTAAAACTAACTGTTTCGTTGCACATATTCGCGCTTCACGTTGAACGAAAACGGGCGTTCAGGAACGAGCCGAATGAAGAAATACGGTTGTTGTATGACGTCGTAACCTGGCATACTGATGACGACATTTAAGGACAGCCTACCTGGTTTTATAAACAAAGAGTGTCGAGCTTATGTGGACTACAAGAAATGCGCTACGTATGTTTAACCCATGCTTAACATACCATCCTTTTCAGCAATGGGCGAAGCCTTTAGATAGACTGTACTATGACGTGTCCGAATATGACGAACAAGGATGCAACTCTTGGTAAACAGCAATACAAAGTGGCGCTTTAAAAGAATAACAGCAGAGAGGGTACACCTCTTTGTGACTAACCAGTATCTGACAGTTCTCTATCCTTAATAAGCGTTAACCGCCGCCCGGATTTGTCGATTCTGTTAAGATTCACTTAGTCCTGAACTATCGTGTGCTCTTTATCAATTCTTTGCCAGGATCTCATCAGATCCTACAAACTGAGTTGGGTGCAGTCCCCGCCTTCTTTGAGTCCAGTAGGAATGTCCTAACAAGGATGTTCATTTGATTTTGCGCAATGTACTACTCATAAGGTTGCTGAAAATTCTTCGACAGCCCACGACCGGTTTTGCCCTTTCTGGGGCTCATCAGGCAGGCGCAGTCCCCGGGTTTTTGTCAATACATTCAGTTGCATGGAAACATCACAAACGAGAGATTCATCTGGGTTCCAGGTGAGTCTCGCGCAAAACCAAATTGATTTGCAAATGAGTGTATTTCTTGAAAAACAGTCCAATTTGGGTAGAACATAAGGTTGACGAAAACTCGGGGACTGCGCCTGCCTGATGAGCCCCAAAAAGGGCGAAACCGGTCGTGGGCTGTCGAAGAATTTTCAGCAACCTTATGAGTAGTACATTGCGCAAAATTACATGCATCGCGATATCTCGAATATCGTAGCAACTGGAACATGAGGCGGCCTGGTGCAGCACATTCAGTTGCATGGAAACATCACAAACGAGATGTTCATTTGCTTTTGTTAGGCACCATGTACTGCGTAACTGTTCGACGACTTGGAGAAACTGAGTTACCAGAAAGTTTCATGATAAAAAAATGATGGATTGTGATTATGGTGGCTTCTAATCCCAAATGTGGGGTTATTGTATAATCTACTGTATGTCCGCATTTCTTCGAAAATACTCTCCCCGGCGGTGTCTTCCTTATTCCACAAGATTGCCACGCAGGTTAAGCCAGCATAAGTCGGCAACTGTTGATGATTCGGCTAGTGAGCTAGTTCCCAGTAAGAAAAAAATAAAGGTATTGCTTTAAAAACATACAAATCCGCTACAGTTTTAAGTCGACGTCTGTTCAACCACAGATGAATACCAGTATTTTGAAAACACGGTTTTATCGCTTGAATCTACAGAGCAAGAGCGCATTTGGTCCCATTCAACCAAAAACGGTTACTCAAATTCGGTCTTATTCTAAGGTAATGGTATCATTATAATTAAAAGGAATCACATTCTCTCCTGAGACCAACATGGGTTCTGCGACAAATGCTTCCGCCCATCCAATCTTCTCCTTAGAGACCCCCCATTCGACACAAACTCGAATCTTATAACTACCATCGGCTCCGGGAGATCATTTTGTGCAAGCTTCTGTGAGGAACACGTCTTTCGATGCTATTTCCTACACATCAAACGTGCCTCAACGATTTATACTCGGGCCGAGCCTCGTTCTGTCACTGATGATGACGACTTTCCCCAGTGAATGAAGTATTCGCCGACGACAAAAATATATCGGATACGGGGATAAAGCGTATCACAAGATGACCTGTGAAGGGCATACCAGTGTAGCGAAGACTAATCTTTAGCCAATTAGAACAAGTGCACCATACTGTCCCTCAGACATGAAAAAAGATAGCTGCACATCTTCGAATGGTAAGCTATTTCGACGGGTTAAGCAGGAAGAAGGCTTGCTGAGCTTATTTTTCCCAGTAAGCAGGATCCTCCTATCAGTCTGCCTACGAACCCAAACTATTCATTCTATACTTAGGGACGCTCTGTGGGGTTTCCGTTGCTTAGGCAGATTAGTCGTGGAAACTCTTCCTATCCTCCACGTCCCATGTTCATTTGAGCTTAGAGCCCATCGTACGTCAGACAGGCGCATCCTCTCGAAGTGTAGGACTATAAATGTGGTTCAAATTTCTGATATCTCACCCGTCAAGAACCTACAAGGGAGCTTATTCTATGCATGGTATAATAAACCACTAACTCAGCCAGATCATAAGTGTCGTACTTTACTTTCCATTGCAGACAATCCAACTGAGAGTTTATCAATTGAAATGTATCAATCAGCCCGGTCGACTTGAATGTTGCCGGTTCTAGCTTGTATGCCTGTCCAAACAATGAAACTCTTCCGACAGAAGTGGGTGCGCCCAGACGCCATTCTGTAAAACAGACACTTTTCTATGGACATCTTGTCACACACAAACCGCTTATCGTTTATTTTATTCACCCCATGCTTTGCTTATGCTGTCTGAATCCCACCCTTTACAGATTGTCCTGTGTTGTGGAAATTTGTCGGAAGATATCATTCCCTCCACCAAGTATCAACTGTTAATATTAATTTAGTTGGTTTCTGAATACCCTGTGACGCACCACCGATATAGACGCTTGTAAATAAGATAAACACCGTTTCTCAAGCAAAGTAGCTGTCTGAACTGTCGAAGGTTCACTCAATAACAGCTGACAAGAAAAAGAACGATCCGCAGCCTGTAGCCAAACGTTCCACGCTGACGATAATTGAACTTACCGACTGTGAAAAAATTGCGAAACAGCGGGCTGCACAAGTTGCTTCACTGATCAAATCCATCAGGTCAGCACTTAGTAGATTTGAGCACAGGAGGTGTCCCATCAGCAGCAGGATTGTTGAGTGCAAATTCATCATAGGAACTCAGTGGAAGCCAATGGATAGCGGCCTACGATTAAGTGAACCAGATGTTTAATAACTCCGCAAGACTGTTGTACATTCCTGAAATTAGCGAGTTGATTTTACATACAGAAATAATGGCTCATAGTTGTACGAGAAACCACATGTCAGTCAGAACACCAGCCATCCACTGATTTTCACTCCAGCTTGCCGAGCACATGCACCAATCACGTGCGAGTTGACGGACTGTTCACGTGCGTCATTTGTCGATTGGAGGACACGAATACCAAGTCCGCCACGCCAGGAGGTGCTGGTTTCGTGAGCTTTATTCGGCGCACGTCTGCACCTCTGACTGACCGAAGGTCACACAAAATGAACTACCCGCAATTTGTCAGCGGATTAGAATTCTAGAGCCAAAGCACCTGTATATGTTCATCAGGAAGCCCATAAAACCCGATTTATTTTACTGGATAATTGCCGGAATGCAAGGCGAATGGGGAAGCAGACAATCTCTTCGGGATACAGGAAGTTGGGAATAAGCACCGTGATCAAAAGCCATGAAAGCACTGAATTTGTAAAAAATATCGCTGATTGTGGTTCAAGTGGTGGGATGAATAAAACCAGAAATTCCAAAAAGATTCAGACTTTTCATTAGACATTGTTTGGCCTCCTAATAAATTGAATGCAATAAAGTCGATGAAAGAAGGCAGCAGTTCATCAACGGAGTCCCTTCAAAATATCCTTGGTAATAGCAGCCTGAGGAGCGGCAACAGTATGGTATGATTCACTTTATACCACTTGCAAGTCCAAGAATTGCAGACGATTCAAGAAAGGCAGACGTTGTTACAGAAATCTAGTGTTGGGTCGAAGGGTGGCTTATGCCGAGAACAGAAATCAAGAATATCAATTAATCACCGGTTGTCTGCTTATTGGTAGCTATGCAATTTATCAGTGTTAATTGGACTAAGGACTCAAGGACTAAGGTCTCAAGTAGTAAGGGATAGAACAGATTGTTGAGGATCTCAGACAGATAGGTGGCCGCCACATTAGGATATGCAAAATCAGTGAGCTATTCAATTTTTCGCGCATGGGAGAGATCAGCTAGCGGCCTTTACCAACATTTAAACTTGTTCTTAGAGTAAGCATGGGGTCGCATAGGGAGGATATCATTTAGAGTGATCACCGATAAAATCCATAACCATGTTTCCCAGTTGACAATTTTTGTCGAAATGACTTCAGCTTGGGCTAAGTCACGTGTTTGATCAAATTTCATTGCATGTTTTGATGGTTCAGTTTTCTTATCAGACGATGAAAGACCGGATGCCTAAGAATTCTGACGGCAATAGCAATTTCGCTGTTTCTTTCACTCACTTATTCCCAACTGATGACATCAATTCATGTGTATATCTCAACAGTTAATTTACCAACTATTTCGAAATGATAAACAATGGTGTTGTCTACCTGCTTTTTAGCACAGAATCGTCAATGTGGAAACATTTCAAGGATTCCAGAGAACTACAGCAAGCATGACCGGACGATGGGGTAACCAGACTAAAAGCTGTTCGCAATATAGATTATTTTACTGTCAGTTTGTTGTAAGGGAGCAACAAACGTCATTGAGTTAGTTGTCTATCCACATCGACTGCTCATTATCCCGCGTGGGTCGGACACTTGTCAAGCTTCCTCCGCTAAAGTGACTAAATGTCACTTGGGCTAGAAATGGTACTCAATTAAAAGGGAAAAATGGAAAATGTCTGTATCTGTGAAAATGACGGGAAGCATGCGTGACTTCCTGTGACAGACTTGTTTTTTACTCAAAAACAAAACTAGATGGGGTCAGGAACTTCACTTATCTTGAAATAAAAGCGGGATTTTTTAAAACCAAAGTCTTTACCACACCCAAGAGAACCACTATTCGTGAAGGTGATAGCAATTTATGCTCTGAATACTTCGCAAGGTGCTACTGAAATCGTAAACGGGATAACGATAGGAAAGTTAAGTCCAAGCTTCTTCCTTTCAATTTTTTTTTATCCTATTAGGATTTCACTGGAGTTATGACGGTATAAACTGAATTTCTTAACTGCGATGACCAATTCTCCGGTTGCATCTGAGTAGACAGAAAAGTGACTTTAGTAGGAAAGGAATACCGCAACTGCTTAGTTGGATACTTAGCACCCGGTGATGTCGGTGGATCTGTTGATGCACAAGCCTCGGTGGGTGACCGGTGGTTGACAAAGTTAATATTCCAGCCAATGGGGATTTGTCGAACACCTTCACTAGTTTACCTGTGTTACTGCGCCTAATCAAGCTCATGCCAACTACCGTCAGACAGAGCACATTCGGCCCACACGATATGGAGCGAGGAAGTAAGTAAGAACAGATTAATTGCTAGTGGTTGATTGTTTTAAGTAAATAGAGACTTTGTCAAGCTCAAGGCAACAGTGCCTGGGGCTTTCCGATACGTTGCTGGATTATCAAAGTCCGTTTAATCGAATTCGTTACCTTTCTCCTTAACTCTGAAGGCCGAGTAAGCCATTTTAAGAATCGGGGAAAGATGAAGCAGCAGGGGATACCAAATCCAGCATCCAGAATTCACTGACCGAAAGCGATGGGAGGACCGTGTTTAACCACTTTTCTTGCTTATTTTTCCGGACCCGCAATAATTCTGAAAAGAACCGACCTTGGAGGTTTCATGTGGTTTTCGATTGAGCACATGCCTTCACAAGACCCTAGGTAGTAAACTACCCTCGGACTTCCGCAGCGGTTAACATTCTGACATCGTTGAATATATGTCCTGTTTATGCTCAAGGGCACGAACGTTTTAGTGGCAATTGTTCCATGTCGGGAGAAACACAGTTGTAAAACAGAAGGCCACATTTCGCCGTATTCAGTAACGGAGATGAAGTAAGATAATCGGTTAAATTCTAAGAATATCTCAGTTTTTAAACTGCTCGGCTTAACTTTCTGCGAATTTCGTAACCAACTAACGATGTTGCCTAGCCTAATTAAGGCAGTGCATGGCACATCAGTCTTTATGTCGATAGGTCACCCACTGAAGAGATCCAGGATGAAAATTGGTCTCTATTAGCCCATGGGATGATTGAGAACAGAACACAAGAGTACCACTTGATGAGTTCACTCATGCGTTATGAAAGTATTACTCCTTACCATAAAGGTGGTCAATAATAACTAGGTTATTCGATTGGACGGTGAACAACGAGCCTCCATATGAAGGCAGTATACATGTGTTAATAAAACTCCCGTTCCATGTGTACCGTGAACCGCTCATGTTCACAGCTGGAATATACATGTATCACGATATCTCGAATACCGTAGCAACCGAAACATGAGGCGGCCTGGTGCAGCACATTCGGTTGCCTGGACACATCACAAACGAGAGATTCAGCTGGGTTCCAGGTGAGTCTCTGGCAAAACCAAATTTGTTTGCAAATGAGTGTATTTCGCTAAAATCTTGATCTACATAGTTTAACCTGCGCAGCTGAAATTGCCGTGTAGGAAACGGTCCAAAGACTTCCCCAGCAGCTGTAAGTGCTATGTGCGCAGGGTGGAGGCAAGGTTAAAATGAGTAACTTTTTGGCTGCTATACGATAACCGAGTAAACCATTGTGTTATGACCACCTCACCTACTGGTTTAAAAGCATTCGAAATGGTCTGGCTACAGTCAATCAATAATTACTGACGAAAATGTTAAACCTTTCCATACAACCTTAATTCAACCAGTAAACCCACAACATTCTATCCGACACGAGTGGATCGCTATCCAAATCACCATAGGCATTTTTACATCATCACTGAAAGGTATGTTAGTGTTAAAGAGTGGTGATTCGTTGCCGTAAGGAAGTTTGTCCAAGAGCCGCATTATTCGAAGAAGAAGCAAAACTTTGTATTCGAGGTAAAATGACAAGCCAGGTTACCTAACTTTTTCTGATTATTGTCACTCTGAAGTATGCTCGAAAGATACCTTCAGTACAAACCATTGTGAATCTCCTTCTTTTTCTATCACGTTCGAATCGCTTACAAATCACAACGTTTCACTAAAACAAAACTGCTTGTACCTTAAACTCAACAGTGAGTCCACTTGCAAATTTCTGGAAGATTGGAAATGAAATTACAGTTGATAGAGTAAAGCATATCCCAGTGTGGCATAATTCTAGTAATGCAGTCAGTGCGCATGGATATGCAGCTACGACAGCAGTGAAGCGGACAAAAAATGTTCATTGCAATACAAAAGTTATACTGTCCCGTAACCCTTGTTTTCCACAAGCTTTGGAATGTCGCGCAACAGAAGGGTTTTGGACACTAAGAAATCAACACATGTCTGACCGTTTTGGACAACTTGGAACAATTATGTTCGAAGATAAATTTGGTGTTAGCAGGAGCTTCAACTGAATCATTCGTCTATGATTTTCCTAAAAGTTTAATTTGTTTTATGCTTTCTCATTTAACGATTGTCCCTTGATAAAAACAGGAATAAGTCGGCCTCCGTGATTTGTCGATCTCGGCCGAGTGTATGGGTGGTGAATTATTACCCAACACACCGACGCCGCTTCAATTTTGTTTGCACTTTTATATTTTCAGGAGAAATTTCGGGTGTAATCGGGCATCTGCCACATTCAGATGCATGAAATTTAAACGTGAGTGATTCTGCTTAACTAGCATGGCTTGGGTAATATCTGTGCTGGTCCTCAGGCCCATTCAAATCTTCACTCTTTGGTCGTCTTGTCTGTATCTGGGATGTAACAAGCGACGAAGGCATTTTAGTGTTGCGCAGGTAGTTATATACTTTCACGCATGTCCCTGAAAAAGAGCTGCAGAGCAGGAGGTATTGATCAGCATGAGGACCATTGGATGGTCACAGTGGTTCTTTCCTCTGGAACACTGTACAATTCCCAAACTTGGGTATATTAGCTCCATGTGACCTTGCATGTGAGTGAGCAGATATCAAGTTGTGTTTGAAAACCTGGTAGGAATTCCACTGAGTCAAGTGTGAAGCAGCCAGATCGGCCGTTGAGGTTGAAAAGTACTGTACAATGAAACTGAATCTGAAACGGAGAGATTGATAGATGATTCGGACTGAATAAAACGCGGATTTGCTGGTTTATTTGATATGGGCCGATTCTAACACATTTATTAGTCCTGTGACCATCTTGCAATTGTTGGGGCAGTAGCCTACAGGTGTACATGGACGATATCTTATCGGGAGCAAGCCAAAGCTTATTTCTTCATGAATTTCACGAAGCAAATCGTGCAAACTGGTAGAATTCAAAACGTCGTCATAGTTCGGCTCCAAAAATCGCTGTCTGTAAGTAGATTTCATTGTACTGACGTAACACACTACTCATAAGTTTTCTGAAAAATCTTCGATAGCACGCGACCGATTTAGCCATTCTTGGGGCTCATCCGGTAGGTGCAGCCCCGGAGGTTCCGTTAACCTTATGTTATAATTGAACCCAGATTACGCGAAATTTGACTTATACACTCATCTGTATAACATTTTGGTTTTGACGGGTGACTCACCTGGAACTCAGATGTATCTCTCGATAATGGTGTTTTAAGCAACTGAATGTGTTACAACGACCCGCCTTATGTTTCACCTCTGAAATTAGTGGAATTTGGGTTCAAGTAGAACATAAGGTTGACGGAAACTGGAAGACTGTGCCTACCTGACGAGCCCCAAGAAAAGCGAAACCGGTCGTGGGCTGCCCATGGGTTTTCAGCGACCGTGTAAGTAGTGCATTACGTCTGCACAATGTATCGAGATATCTCGAATATCATACACAAACCGGTCTGGTGCAGCACGTTCAGTTGCTTAAGAAAATCATAAAGGAGAGGTTCGGTTTGTTTTCCGATGAGTTTTCGTTAAATGCAAAGTGGTATGTAGATGAGTGTATAAGTTAAATTCGGTTGTATTTGCCGTAGATATAAGAGTGCATTTTATCTATACGGATTAAAACATGCATTTTTTGTGGAAAATATAGACAGACGTACTTCTTGAACACCCAAATCTGTTTTCACTGTACACACATTTTGGCTGAAAACATATCCGTTCATCCTTATTCCAAGGAAGTAAAATGCTCGTGTTTCAACACTTCAGCCTTTCCATTTTTATGGATCTGCTCAACTATTAATGGGAATAATGCAGAAAGTTCCGCCAGCTATTGGTAAACGGGATTCGCATGTAATGCACGACCTATTTGGTGTTTCGGCTCTTTCGACCGGCACGCGCAAGCTGAGCACGAGAGAACGATATTATAAACCTCGTCGGAGATTCGTCATCTGTATAGCAGCTCCAACTTGTAGAACTAACAAGTTAATAGATGAAGGGGATTCTATGTATGCAGGCCACTTGTATTGTTGTAAATCAGGAAAACCCTGGCGTCACTCAAAGCTTTAGATCAGAATCTCTTGGTACAGTATGAACTAAGTGGGGTTTCCAAGTTTGAATTTCCTTCTGAATCCCACAAATCCAACGTTTCGCTTTTCTACTTAGTTATTTACGTGTACCGTAAAATCTACGTAGATTCATGCGATCGAAATTTCTCTCCTGGATGCGGATTTCCACGACATCACTGACGGGTAAGTCTGTGCTAAAATACTCACGTGAATAGGATCGAAAACCTTAGTTTGACAAGAAACCTCCATAACAATTACAACGTACCCGTAATGACTGTGTGCATCACAGGTAATCGCCTGATCAGAAATAACTGAATATATTCCTGTATAAACAATTGCTTAATAATTTACGGGGGGAAGATTTTAGTTATCGATGAAAGAAAACGCAGCTGGATATAGTGCAAAGTTGCTCATTGGCATAGAAAATTGTTCTTCTAAAATGGGATCCATAAAAGGCTTGAAATAAACATTCCAACTAAAACAAGGAAACTGCTTACGCTTTATGGTAAAGCATAGAACGTAATCAAGAAATACACTCATTTGCAAATCAATTTGGTTTTGCGAGAGACTCACCTGGAACCCAGCTGAATCTCTCGTTTGTGATGTTTCGGGGACTGCGCCTGCCTGATGAGCCCCAAAAAGGGCGAAACCGTTCGTGGGCTGTCGAAGAATTTTCAGCAACCTTATGAGTAGTACATTGCGCATAGAACATAATCTTCATAAGTGGAGTCTTTTCACAAAAAACCTAAAGGATACAAGTTTCAACCTTGGCTTCATGAACTTTACTCTCCACATCGTCGGCAAATTAGCAATATTGTGTACAGCGTGCAGGTCTATGACTATGCTGATATCCATTGATCATAAGGCTAGCTTGCGTTAGCACCACAATGCCCACAGTCTGAACTAAATTTGGTTGGCTACAAATTTATCCTGACTAGTTTTATATTTAACACGCACCATATCGGTGAATAAAACGGAGTGATTTTTGTCGCAAAGTAGAAACCAGCTGCTGGATTTTTAAGAATATTCTCTTGATCATCTAAGGAATGGCACTTAAAGCGGAAAAAGACGCTAGAAAATCAAGAGACTTGCCCACGGTAATGTACCTTCTCAACGGAAGACAATAATCATTTCTTGTCCTTTTGGCCTCAAACATTTCATAATTCCATTTGTTACACTGTTGCAGAAGGTGTGGATGATGGTTTCCTTTTCTTCAGTAAAGACATCAAATCAGTCCAATGGTCTTGACTTCTACCTCATTGTTCACCCGCTAGGTAGGCGTCAGTCGGACGAAACTGGGACACAGTTGAGAAGCTACACTTTCCTGTTTGAATACCTCATAGTTTTTTCTAGTCACAGCAGTGACCGATATTGCTAAGACTTATAACTGCTGGACGAATGTCACTGTAACCGTTCGGTACTGTTGATCCGCTCGTGAACGACAATCTGTGATCAACCGGCCGACCCGTCTTTGAAAATTTTGACGCCTGATGAAGTTAGTTCTAGATAACTGTCAAATTACACCTACCGATGTCATGGAAAGATGTTGAAAATATTTTGAGTTGCGAGTTTCCCACTGCGCAAGACAACATAGCAAACGCTTGATAATGTTTGCAAACATGTTCTATAGAGCTCTTATCTTGTGTTATTTACAAGTGTTGTAGCGCTATGAAAGATCATTGCCAAAAATACATAAGCTTCTCCGAAAAGAAACTGTCGCGGAGGTCACTCAAGTTTTCTGTAGGCAGTTTTCACATAAAACCCAATAAAACTTGGATCAGCCAACATGAATCGCGTGACAGAACAACGAGTTGCCCTTAACTGAATGCTAGCTTTTACATTGCGATCATGAACTTCACGGCCTCGCATCTTCATAGAGCCTGTTGCGATGCACAGAGCCGATGAGTCACAATAAGATAAAACAACTTTACTGTGATTCTTGACTATTCGCCATAAGTTGATTTAATTTCGGGATTACACTCAAAGCTGAAACTTCATGATATAGTTGCTACTTACGAAACATTACTGTATTTTGTTTTCTCCGCAGAACAGGAAAAGCGTTACTTTTCTGTATATTCAATTTTCTGCGTCTCAACGTCTTTTTCCGGTGTGGACTGTTTTCTTAGACGAGCTGCCTACCTGGGGAATTTTCTTCCAAACTCATTAACGAATTTCCAATACAATGTACTGTCTACCAGAATAAACACAAAAAGGCGCCGATCGTGTTTATCAGCTCAAATCAACTTGGATTCAATCGCTTGCAAACCGGGGTAGGCAGAAAGTCTACTTGTTAGCCGGTTGGCTACAAAACTCAAACGGTTTTGCTGAACAGCAGGTTTATCTTATTTGTTCGTCTCTGTTTTCGCTCTTCCGTGCTTTGCTTGTTCTGTGTAAGTAATTAAGAAAATTTGAGTGCAAAATCAGATGTCAGAATCCGCACGTGACGAATTCACATCAGTTTTTGGCAATAACTCTAAGTCATGGTGTCTTGCGCGCCAGGTTAATCCATACAGTATTTAGTGCAGATTTGGTGGAATTTGTGTGGCTGCCTGTGGTGTATAGACGCGCTTACCGTATTTCACTTTACTCATTTGAAACCCATCAATGCCCACATAAATAAATAAAATTTTGAGCTCACAAACCATCCATACCACAAGAACCAGTCAGAAGCCATGCCACTTAAGATGGCAAATTAAAGTACAAGTGTGCTGGAGTAGGTTAGGCAATCCACCTGTGTACATAAGTATGCAAAAACCCTTAGTCTTACGTATCATTTGAGCGTGAGCTAGCCTTATTCTTATTCAGCCCTTTACGCATTTCTCTGGTGCTGTGAAAACGAAAATATAGGGATGGCCGAACTGCAGTGGCAAGGTAATGTCTGTCAAACTGTTTGTCGCCGTCGGTTAAGGTTTCCGAGTTGGATATTACAGTCAAAAGTTAATGTTTGTGAGATTGAGGAAAAACCGATATTTCGGTTGCCTCCGCCCCTCGAGGAATTCGAACACATTGGTTAAGTCTGTTACTAAAAGCGGCATCATCCGCACCCTCCATCATGCTCAGATTCATTGAAGAGTTTCTTGCATTTCACCTCCTTTGATCATAAAGTGGTACCGGTACTGAAACGCACAGTAAGGTTGGATATCATAAGCCAGCCGGATTTAAGAATCGCTTAAGTTACCTAACCAAACACGAAAACAGGAATATTAGGCATATCACGGAAATTGGGTACGCAGATACACAATGTCATGAACTGAGTTCATTCAGCAGAACAACAGAAAGACCACGGATACGAATGAACTGTTCTCAAAAATGATGTAGAGGAGTAATGTAGCACTCAGGATTGACCGATTCCTTAAAGATGTCAACGCAGAATAGTTGCAAACCACAACCTCCTGTCACTCCTAAACAAAAGGAAGTTTATTCAATAGAAAATTTCAAAAGCACCTTTCATTGTGCTGTCATTTTTCCGGAGGACTCTATCAGATGTCCAGTCAACCAACTAAACCAATTCATAAAAAGGCAAGAAGAGCCCAATTAAGAATGTGGTATGTCACGAGCATGGATAGTTTGCTAGCAACTTTGCAGTTATTCCTGCAATACTGCAGTTAACGAGTCGGGTACAAGTCGGATCAATAGGTCGTGTCAAGTGAGACGATTGACCTAGTTCATTAAAATGTGTAAGCAAATATGATAAGGCAATCAGCGAATGAAATGTGACCATCGATAGGTTCTGAGTAGTCGATGATAAAAGCAACTTAAAAACGTACACGTTAAAACCTTTACATCAGTAGGACAAAGACATGTCTAGTTAACACCTTTAGTAGATTAACAACACAACAGTTCCAGATACAACAGAGCATGAAGCGAACTACTCAAAGAAACACTAACTGAAAATGGATATCTAACAAATTCCACGCTAAAAATCCCGTGAACCTCAAGGAACACGTGAGGTACCACCGGGCATATCAAAAAACTGTGTACCTCTGTGCCAATCGAAAAAACACTATTGCGTCCCTTAACAGAAGTCCTTTAAATGCAGCTATCAAACGAACTCACAACGCTGGAAGAAACCACAGGCCTCCCTACCCCATCAAAGAAAGACACTATATCTTTCGCCGCCTGATCCACCCTTGCCTTCCAGTTTAATTGTAACTGCGGATCAAGAACAACTAGATATTAAGAAGCAGAATAAAAAAGTACGTCTTAAGACATCTCCAAAAATCTGAATACCAGTTTCCAAAATTTTTCATAGCCAGCCATGTCTATACACTCTCATGATTTTACAATCCTTTATATTGTTAAAATACAGGCATTAGCCTTTCGTTGCCGAAGCTGTGGTCTTACGACATTACTGAACCATTATTTTGCATGTGTTCCGTGGAAGTCGAATTTATTATCGACCACAGTGAACCCACCATTGATCACATTCGCGTACCGTTGATTGCATTATTACATGCGTTCAATCGGTTTAATCAATTAGATCAGTCCTCCCACGTGATATGAATCATTGAACAGTTGCGATTTCCATCCTCTCGCTTACTTGTGAAATGCAATTTTGCAACAGTGACCACAGAGTTGCGATAAAAAATCGTACATTCTGAATTTGGGTGAGTTTGAACCAAACCAGATTTGCAAGGCGTGTCATGCATTTGACTGAAGAATTCTAAACACCAGAAATAAGATGGTAATTATGCTAACCATAATACTGCTAGGATAAGTGCAGTGCAAAAGATGTTTTCGGTCATGCTGCTGTGTGCACTCTCCTAAAGGTCTGGTTTCGGCGGAAGATCTGGTGGGGGAGGGTGTATTTTAATTTTTGCTCATTGGCGATGACGGCCCAATCTCACATCGTCAAGCCCATATTCATCTCCTTTTCATTTACTCCACAACATATTTTTGCAAACATCTTGCTCCAGTTGACCGGCCGAATAACCTTTCAATCGACTGGTGTGTGTAGTCACAACTACGCTGAGATAGAAACCATTCGTTTTATTGTTTTTATCCGGAAGTGATGACACCAGTGGAATGAACTCTCCGCTGGCTTCTACCACTTTTCAAAATAGTTGGCTTCGTCGGACTAGGTAAGTTAATTGATGAAAAAACACTGTACAAAAGAAAAGTTACCACCGACAGCGTGTTTCGTTTAACACAGATGTGTGCTCCGTAATGAAAAGGCCTTAATCTGTTAACTGATGACTTGTAATCTTCACACCAGATGATTTGAATTAATTTGACCGGTCGAAAATCCAAAAAATCCTCAGTCTATATACTGAACGAGTAGGAACTCTTCAAAAAAGCGACTGGAAGGGCAATGGAAAGCAATCATAACGAATCGGCTGACGACAATTTTAAAACACGCACTTTTTCCAGACGTAGTTAGGATTTCGTCGAAGGAGTTATTCTGGAAGAGTCAGTCAACTACAATCAATGGTCTTGATTAAGTGAAAATTGGAAGGTGAAAAACAATAGCCCCTCCCTATTAAGGAACCTATGAACATGCGTTACTTTCCCTGAAGGGAGTCAGCGCAACAAGACAAATCATTTGTGCTTTACGGCATTCTAGACTAAATAGGCGAAAGAATAATGTCCACTAAGAAATGTGCTAGAAGCAGTATTTGGCGCGTAAAAAATGACCATTCATCATTAGCTTCCAATAGCAGTCAGCTAACAGGTTACCATGCTATGTCTGTAGCTGTCCGTGAAAGAGAATCAGCAGAGCAGAACAGAAATACGGTATGGTGATGGATACTCAGCTGATCAGTGCTTACTGACCTCACGAACGGAACTGACCAGACAGACTATCGACGGTCAGAATCATATGGACCAGTAAACATGACAGGGGAGTTCATTTAGCCTTCGGTGTGCTAGTAGACTCAATGGGTGGGTTCATTTGGAATTCAGCTGAGTCTCCCTTGTTAAGACCAAATTAATTTACAAACCAAGTCATTTCACAATACCACTTCACTCTTTCCCGGATGGAGCAAAACCATTTTGGAACTGTATACCTATTGGTGTTTCTCAAAGTACATTTTAATGGACAACAATCCCAGCTGGCAATAAAATAAATATACGTGCAAGCGTTATTTGTTACAGTGTGAGGCCTGGACAGCCTGGATAGCATTCGAAAACTATGTATTTATAAAGCAGATGAATATATTGGGTAAATCGTTGACTGAGGCGTCACATAACTGAGACCGATTAAGTGAACAAATGATCAGAAAATTCCTAAAACCAAAAAACTATCTGCATCTTGAAAACGTGTGCGTTTTCGCGAATGAGCTCAAAAATCTGCCGATGTTATCAGTTGTAACAGCCTGATGTGTCAGACATTTTTAGCGCCCACTGAGTTTGGGTTATTGCAAAATTTAAGTCTGTAAGAGTTCATTAAAATATGTCTCCATTTTAAACTTAATAGTAATAACGTCAACCAACCCGTTAGATTAGGACACGCAGTTCGAAACAGATTAATGCTTATCTGTTTCGTTTTCGGACACGTTTCACACACTCCACACGAGAACCAAAGTGACTAGTTTGAACAGTGCGTTAGAGCTGAAAATATGATGTGCTTTTTCTGTTAAGGTATTCTGGTGCGTGAAACATTCAAGTTGAAACATCAAGAGGCTAACAGTGCCTTTGTCTTTAAGACTAGGTTTGAGAATAACGTAGCCTGCTGTACTACTCATAAGTTTGCTGAAAATTTTTCGACAGCTCACGACCGGTTTCGCCCTTTATGGGGCTCGTCAGGTAAGCGCAGTCCCCGAGTTTCCGTCAACCTTATCTTCTACTTGAAACCAAATTGGACTGATTTCGACAACTACACTCATTTTCAAATCAATCTGAAAACATCACAAGCGAGAGATTCAGCTGGGTTCCAGGTGACTACCTACCTGCAAGCATTTAAAACTGAAATGGAATTAAATGTGTATTTACATCCGTACGTCAGTCAAGTCATTTCAGCAAACCTGCTTACACATCCTATAAGTGATACCGAGACAGCTAGAAATGAAGAATGTGTATATCCACTGGCGGCAAGAGGTAGTAGTCCATCCTGTTCTTTATTATTTGGCCTCTGGCTTTTACAGGATATAGAGGGATTATCCCTCAAATCTTGACCGACGAAACTGGTATGCGCCACTCTAGGTAATATGGGAGGTCCATTATAATAAAACAAATAAAACAAATAAACTCGTTTGTGATCTGCATCACTGTTGCATTAGCAAACGTTTACTGGGCACACAATTACCCATATGGCCACAATAAATTGATGACTGATTCGTAGTGAACTTCGTGTATCGTTGTAAATAGGATAAAAATTAACAATGGCCAACCAGTTTACTCACCTGCCTTGATCTACCAAGTGACCTTATATAATATCTCTAGAATGTGTAGTGTTCGGCTGTTCGTGGTCGAGGCTTCATCCTTTGTGAATCAAGTTTGTATCTTCTATAAGAACATTTTGGACATGCAGCCATCATGAAAAGATCTTATCAGTTTTTAAAAAGGCACTCGGGGACACATTAGGTATGAGCAAAACGGTTCATTACATTTGAGTTTATTTGGAAAGTTGTGTACAGTTTTGGTTTCAGTGGAACGTAAGTTTGACGGCAACTCAGGGACTGCACTTAGCTGGTGAGCCAAAAAACGGCGAAACTGTTCGCGAGCTGTAAGCAACCTTATGAGTAGTGCACTCCGCCCATTGCACTTCAGTTCAAATGCATCATACTGTTCAACCCAGAAACAGGCTACCAGGTCCGTCATAACAACATCATCGTACAGGTAGTAAAATTTCAGGAATATTGCCTAACTACTCACAACCAGTCAGGCCTTTCAACTACTACGATACAAAGCCACTCAAGCCAACTTATTTACCATCAGACCGACGTACAGTTGGAATGTTGGTGAAAGATAAAATTTCGATAGTATAGGGAGATTCAGAGGTCTTCAATCAAGATTTCGCCCTGCAAACAAGGTTTGTCTGTGTCAAAAACCGGAAAGTACTGTGTAGCTGTCTCGTCCCAATTGGAAATCATCAGCAATGCGCATCACACGAACCTCTAAAAAGATTCAAACTCACAACAATATAGCTAGTAGTTGAAGACCAAGCCGTTGAGCATAGATTAACTTCACTTGCAGGACGAAATGTTGAATAAGGGGACAAGTTGCTCATAGAGGTTCAAGACTCCGTATGTAGGACTTTCGATTTTTATTCCAACTAAATTGTGCTTACTTAGGATAGCATCCTTTCTTTTTGCAAGACCAAGCTAGGCTAAGGGGTACTCACAGCTTCCACAAGACTGCTAGAAGGCAAACGGCAGTAAAATGTCTAGATTTACTACAACTGTACGCAATCCGTTGTATTCCTACAGTGTTACTGACGGTCACAGGCTTAGGTTGTTTTTGCCATTATGTGATCTATCTTCACCTGTAACCAGACAAGTACAGCATAGATGCCCGATAGGGATACTCACTAGAGAAATGTTCCAGTCATTTTTGGCAACCAACAACTGCGCTACTACGCAGTGGTCCTATAAAACGTACTCTGAATTCCATTGGAATCGAAACTCCAACATCAAGGGCGGAATTAGATCAAAGGTAAGCTATATCCACTTGTATTTACTCAACTGTTCAACAAAAACGTCATGTAGTTCAACGACCGACGGTCAACAAAAGCGGTTGAATCAGCTTTCGATAAAGCGATTAGACTGCCCCTAGGTACAGGTAAAGTCTTTCTGATTATGTTTTCGAGGTTAAACTTCTGACGGTGCTCAGCGGAGTCCGGAACTCATGAGCGTCTTTATTTCTGTGATCGAAGCAGTTTATCAAGCATAAACTTCAAAGTGGAGCCGGAGCTGTTCCCACGCTTCTTTTGATTTTCGGTTCCTTTGTTCAGTTGTCGTGCGACAACGAGAATAGGGACAGAGCTTTGTACGGTACACACAGGAGCGGCGATTTTCATGTCAGTCTCGCGAGTGAGTACAGAGAGTGTTGAAGCATAGCTTTTTTGCCCCACGGCAGGAATTAAACTGTCGAACACAGTTACTGGAAACCACCCCTTTCTTTTGCACGCAAGGTAAGTGATGGGCACTGTGACATATATCACTCCTTTGTGCGTGGGCATGAATTTGAACGTAGCCTAAATTTATCCCTAAAAATGATTGAACTGTTAAATGTGAATTCGAATCAGAAATGACTGTCCATAGCTTCCTCTTCTTAAACGTCTTTCAGAGGAAAACGCAGAACACAAAATGAGCCACGCATTTAAGCCAATCAACCAATGTGCCATCAGACCCACCGTGGTGTGACGGTTTGTGTGCCACCGTAACCCATTGAGCCATACTGTGTGATATCCTTGCGACACACACAGCCTCTCATACCAAGCTAGACAATGGTCAGAGGTATGACCAACACAGCCTCCTGGACCCCATGCTGGGGGTTAGAACACGTGTGGCGACTTGTTCTATAAAAACTGTACTGTAATCGCATATCCCGCTAAACACTGCTGCCTTTCGGTCCGGTTTTTGAGCCAAAGGGTTTAGGCGAGGACCCCAATCATCCTCCTGTCTGGGTTCGGGCTCCCTGACAATATCCCAGCCCACGTACAACCATGGTGCTTATAAATAAAAACATTCTCATGCCACATCGGCCGTCGTGCCAGCCGGGTCGCCTTACTTACTGCATACAGCGGGCGGTTAGGGAAAACGTGCAACCGCATATACGTCACTTCTTACACTCACCTAGATTGTTCCCCTTCTGCAACTCTACTCTTAAGTTGGTCGTGTTTAGGATACTTCTAAGGACTCTCTAAATTCATGGTTTACGTAGAATAACAGCTGTCTTAATCCATTCCCCATTGAGGTTCGCCAGAGTTATCAGTACCCTTCTTAAGTGAAGACTAAGCAAACTAGCCGAATATCCGGTGCCTTGAAGTTAATTCAGTTTGCGTAATGCACTACTCATAAGGTTGCTGAAAATTCTTCGACAGCCCACGACTGGTTTCGCCCTTCTGGGGGCTCATCAGGTAGGTGCAGTTCCCGCGTTTCCGTCAACCTTATGTTCTACTTGAAAGATGGAAACATCGCAAACGGATATTCAGCTGGGTTCCAGGTGAGTCTCTCGCAAGCCCAAATTTGACTGCAAATGAGTGTATTTCGTTAATTCAGTTTGCGTTACTGTCCAACTAATTCCTTCTTCACACAGCGCCCTTTGTCGGCCAAATATTGATCAGATAATACTCGCAAATACCGACTGAGGATGGGAAAACGAATAGTTCGAAATCACCTCAGTATCACTTGGCTTGTTTAGGCCGCTGATGACTGTCACTGCTGCCGAAATCACTTTGTTCGCTCTTTATACCCATCAATCCTCGCAAAGGACCTGATAACTGCATAGACCATGATTTTATAGTCGTAACTTCTTTCATGCAGATCGATGGCAGTTTAGATAAAGGTTCATCGTTGTTTTGGTATTTCTATCTATCCTCTGATTAATCCTCATTGTCAGTGACGCAGCTAACGCGGCTTGTGTGGCTGATCAGTTTACTAAGGAGGAACAAGTTTGAAGCTTCAGAGTTGTACTCAGTACGACCATCGAAATGACGCACGGCTGGTTTTAGCCGTTGTTAAATAAAAAATCACCAGTGCTGTTCACTTCTGGGTGAAACTCACTGTTATTTAGTACTGACCCCGTCCGAACTGGTAAAACTAGGTCCCACGAGCCAGTCCTGTTGAATCAAAACTCGCCGGTGCGTCCAGTTTCACTTATGCCCACCTGGTCATCCCAGAAAAATTTCATTGTTTACTCGATCAGAGCTACTAATGTTTGTAGAAGTTGAGCGAGCAAAGCAATATGTGCACAATTTTCCAAATTCGGTTTCCAGTCCAGTGATTACAAAATAGTGAGACCAAAAGGTATCATTCTCAAGCATGAAAATATATTTCTAATTAGGATTAACAGCAACTACTAAATCCCTTTTGTACTTGCACAAGATCACCTTCTCGTCACTCTTTCTTGTCTGGAGTGAAGTAAAATACTGGTAGTCAACAGCGATTTTTGCGGCCTGCGACAGAAGATCGAATCAGTATCACAACTAGCTGTCTTGTTGCTGTCTAGGCACCAACGCTCAACAGTCTGCATCGTCGGAGCATTTCTTCATCAACGTATGGGACAGCCTGCTGTTTTCTACAGCTCAACCCCTGGAAAATTGCGCACAGTAAGTCGCAGCTGCAGTTGGGCTGTATATGTGGGCGCACACAATGTCTGATACGATGAATGAAGTATCAGTGTGAGCAACAGAAGAGTGTTCGCAGATCCGATCAGGTGGAATTCCCACCGACTTCAAACTAAATCATTGCTGCAATAGAATAGTTGGTGTATTGTCGGAGCTGCAAAGATGCAAACAACGATTTACTGGATGTGATAACAGATCATGTACATGAATGTGTTCAACGGCTTTTTATGCCCGTTTGATCGGATCGCACGCAAAATGTCAAGATAAGCATTCTGTTGAACGATATCCTTTTTAGGTGCTCACAATTTTTCTCACAGACCCAGTAAGCAGACTTGGGTGTACTAAGCCACAAATGAAGCACAAAAAACTGCAGCGTTATTTTTTCAAATAATGTGTTCAGTGATACTATGAAACAGTAATTTCATGCTTATTTGATCCAACCGAAATTTGATAAACTGCATATTCGCGATCACACTGGATTTAGTTAGCTTCGGCTCCCGTGAAATGAGAACCGGTCAACTATTAGTTGGGGTCTGGTTTACTGCTGGAGTGGTTTGTCAGTTTACGCTTTTGACGTAACAGATGACTAGTGTTTGTTCGCACAATCTCGTGGCGCATTTTTTATCAGGATGCACCTGGAACGACTGGGTAATTTATCAATGAGGACTCGCTAAAAGCACAATGATGTCGCGTTTACGTCAAAGTAGGCGTTTTCCTTCTATCCTTGCTTCAACTCTGCGTGATGCCCAGTAAGTTTAACACTACTTGTATGACCTCCATATTAAAAAACACTTTTGAACGGCGTGCATAAGGGCTGTCTTTGTTTTTAAGACTCCTAAGGTACAATGGAAAGCACATATGTGGGTGATAATCCCACTTGTGTGATGAACAGTTTTACTCTGGACGTTGTGCACTCAGTGCTTCCACAGAACTGACGCTAGCTTCCCAACCAGAGTAAATTTTGGACTTATTTTCTCACTGAGTGACCCCACCGCAAACTTATTTGTCACCTGTTGATACCTTATAGCCCCCTTAGGTCAGCAGTCTGTAACCTTGTTCTCGAAACCTGTAGCTTGATTCTGCGGGACCCGTAACAGTTCGGAATTAGAAATAAGTTAGTAGTTATCTCAGCTGCGCTGTCCTCAGATGGATAAATCAGTCTATCTACTTGTCGCGTTTCTTATCTGCCTATGTTTACTTGTGAACCTAGTTATTTACTCGCGGTTCTTAATTTCTCAACAAAACTGTACCACATCCTTATTCATTATGTGGTTAAGACAAGTTTATCGTCTATTCGAATGCAACGGATTTAACGCATTCTTGTAAAGGCCTCGTGTGAAGCTTGTAAAAAATCTTACACAGGTTTAGTTATCTCATCCAAATTATGCAAGATCCTTGGCAAATATCGTCACTTCTACACAAATTTGGTTTTGATAGGAGACTCAAGTAAACCCAGCTGAGTATCTCGTTTATGACGGTCTGCTTCAGCAAACTTATGAGCAGTGTGTTAAGTCTATGCAGGATCCGGTTTACAAGTTACGTGTGCACACAATTTGATTGATAGACACTGGAAATGCTTTGGCATTGTTCGTCATTATTTTGTTGAGAGAATGTGGGATTTTAACGTTTGCCCAGAAGCGCAACTGGTAACTAGGTTTCGCCTTGTAGACCTGGTGCTCTCTACGCAAATGGAATTCTAACGGAAACTTACTGAATGCACACTGATATCTCGACGTTCCTTGACAGTTAAATCATGTGATCCGCTCAGTTGGTCAAACCCACTGTTTTCCTGGTGAACTTCAAACACATCAAACATTCTGCAATAACCAATTAACTACCGCTAAAAGAAGCTTCTTATCAAAACTTGCGTCTCTCACATTCTGCCACAATCGCCTTA
Source organism: Opisthorchis felineus (assembly GCA_004794785.1). Taxonomy (NCBI): domain Eukaryota; kingdom Metazoa; phylum Platyhelminthes; class Trematoda; order Opisthorchiida; family Opisthorchiidae; genus Opisthorchis; species Opisthorchis felineus. The sequence goes on from SJOL01007680.1 coordinate 717,916, forward strand.
GACTAATCATTCTCAAAATTTGTGAAGGGCTGAATATGGATCAAGTATGGTGTGCAATCATGCCAAGGCTGATCGAAATCTGGGCGATTTCACTGACTAGACGGTAATCATGTTGTTGCTACTGACACTTCTTGACCAGCTTATCTCAACTTTACTCTGGTACCTAATATGTTCAGTAATCACTTGTGAATACAACCATTTAACACTTACAGACTCGCCAGCGTGACCGACTTTTGACAAACTGACCGAGTCTTTCTAATATTTCATATCAACCATCATCTCATTTTTCTCACATTCGTCCGTTTAGTTGTACCTCCTCTTCAAAATCCACTCAGTAGATTATGATGCTTCTGATAGTCTTCCATGACTTGCCTTTACATTCACAATTTAAAAACACACCGTCTCCCGTAGTGTTTCCTGATGCCACTGCCCGAACAAAGTGTTCAGAACACTGGCTTGCATCTTAATAACGGAAATAGGTTGATTGGTTGGTTGTTCAGTCGACTGAGTGACCACGTGATTTATTGGTTGAACCGACGAGTGATTAATTGGTCGATACTCCGATTGATTAACTCATTGTTTCGTTGGCTGATTGATTGATCGACTGATGGGTCGACTGGTTTGCTGAATGGTAATCACTATCATCAGGGGGAGAAGCATCAGTGTTGATATCGATGACGCAAAAGGATAAAGTATACCTAATTATGTAGACGTAATACACTACACATAAGGTTGCTGAAAACTCTCCGACAGCCCGCGACCGGTTTCGCCCTTATTGGGGCTCATCAATTAAGGGCAGTCCCCGACTTTCCGTCAACCCTGCATTTCGCTTGAACCAAATTGCACGAGATTAGCGAAATACACTCATTGGCATACCAAATTGGTTTTGACGGGTGACTCCGCTGGAACCCAGCTAAATCTCTCGTTTATGATGTTCTAAAATCAATGTGCTACACCAGGCCGCCTCATGTTTCAGTTGGTACTATATTCGAGATTTCGCAATCTCCTTGCGAATTTGTTGAAGAAATCCGGTAGCATCAACCATTCTGGAGCATCACTCGTCGGAAATCTGAAGACGCCCACATCATCTGTTCGCAGAGGCCATGTCTCACAACCATGCTTCAATACAGACCTTAATGTACCCTGGTACACGCGGCACTTGGGACCCAGTGTTATGCCTTTTTCGCATCAAAAGTGACGCAAATTGGCAAACCTGATTCGGGCCTTTGAGATCCGTGTGCCGACTTCATCAGACACATTTCCGTCAGAACTAATACAAATACCGAAGTCTGTAAAATTATCCACAAACTCCAGCGATTCTTCTTGAATTGTAAGGAGTATTTTCAGGGACTGCCTGTTGTGAAGCATGACTTTGCACTTTGAAGGTGCAAGACGTATTCCGAAAGATGGTATGACGGTGGTTAGTCCATTTAACAGAGCTTGTGGTTCGCCTTGGTCTTCAAAGACGAAAGCCATGTCGTCTGCGTACTCCAGATCGATGAGGTTCTCAGTAGAAAACATTTGAACACCGAGGTTTTGAAAACCTCTCAGGGTCCACCTCGTTATTTCATCAGTGACGAAGATGAACAAGAATGGAGGGAGCAGACATCCTTGTCGGATACCACTTTTTGTAGGGAAGCTTTTGGAGAGCTCACCATACATAATCGCACGCCCACAAGTATGTGAATATACGGACCAGATTACGTTTACAACTTCTGAGGCATGCCATACTGAGTAAGTATGGTCACGTGCACTGACCGATCGACAGAATCAAATACAGGCTTGAAGTCAAGGAACACCAAGACTGTGTATTATCTGTTCATATGGCGTTGCTGTAACACCTGACGGAGTGTGAAGATACGGTCAACGCAGAACCCACTCAGTCGAAATCCCGCTTGATGCTCACGGGTCAAGAACCCGCCTACCATGATAAGGCTTGAGTAGAGAGATCTACTTGGACACTTACGAGGTTGAAGTCGGCTCTATACCCTCACTCCAACTTTCCGGTGAAGGCCGGTATTCCTGAGGTTGGCTGGGTTTTAACGCGGACAGAAGTTCTGGCTTTGATGAGCCTTTTGGATATCTGTTCCCAATGGTAAAAAATACCCGACATCGGACCATCCGATAGGCGTTTAAGGAGCTGGTTGTGATCGGTTCGGGCGATTTGTGGGTTCAGTAGCTTCTCGCTGGCTGAACGAGTTGTGCTTGTCGTGTGTAGACCTGAAAACCGCAATGAAACGCAGGCAGTGGTCGACCCTCCCTACCGGTAACTGACGGTGACATGGTCCATTTGGATTTGGGGCTGGTTCGTTGGTGGGCACCATGTTTTCAAGCCATTCCCGCTGTTTCCGAAAGTGGAACCGTCTGTGATCGACACCTAGCTAAAGCAGGTACTCTCTGTCGTCTGTGTGTCCAGTATGTAGCCTGAGAGGACCATCCAGTTTGCCTCAGAAGCACTTAGTCTACCTACCTGAGCTTTAATGTCACAATCAACCACCACGATGCAAAGGAGCACCTAGAGTGTGGTATAAACTTTCCTTGGCAGATTCAGAGCTGCAGTTCGTCGGAGCGTTAGCAGACGGACGGACAAATACTTCACTGCGGGTTCCGACATGATATTTTAGCCCATTGAGAACTTCGAACGACAGTCACTTTTGAATCTCAAATCAAGTTCTTTTATGACTCAATTCTGACCTGTGGCGCAAATCATCCTTTGCTTTGAAAAAGGTTTCGGAAGTGTCGGGATAACTGGTACCGCCTATGGTGAAGCTTGCCGGCTTGCGATATCAACTGAGGCTTATAAGAGTCGAACAACAGAGGGCTCAAAAATAATCTGGATTTCTTCACTTCATGCCCACAGGATGCTTCCTCTCAAACGGGGATTTCTTGTCTGAATTAGTCGAAAGGATACAAGTCCGAATTGAACACAGAAATAGCGTGAATTCACGGAGCATGGGCCTTCCTGCATTAGAAAAAATGAACTCAATGTACCAATGGTAAAGACAAGAGAACTTTAGAACTACATAGCTCGAACCAGCACAGGAAACTGGGGAGGGGAAAGGCGTAGAGGGAAGGCAGAGGAGGAGCAGATAAATTCAATTCCAACGGACCATCCAGCTTATTTGAAACATACAACCAACTGATAAAATATTGAACCCTATTAAACAGTGAATGAATACAGACCAAAAAACGAGATTCTCTGATAAGCTACTGTACAAAATTGCTGTTTATAAGTTAGGAAGAACTACATCAATAAGTTAGTCGAGTCACGACTCAGCAAAACCGGGAGGGGAGGTGGACCGGATGCGGAGAATGTGGATAACAAAGTAACAGAAATCGCAAAGCAATAGACTTACCAGAACTCCACCCCTAGTTGGCTAAACCAACCGAGAGACATCAGATACTCAAAACTACGTAAATGTAGACGGTTACGGATCAGTTACTCACACAACCGCGGAATTGAACGTCTCCGTTCGCGCGCTCCCTCCCTTCCAAGTTCGACGATCAAAACATCATCCAACTGATCAGCGTTCAGTACTGTGGGAAGTCTCGCAAGAAAGCAACCACTACATCGACTCTAGTTGCGGACACATAAGACGCAACTGTTTATCTGAGCAGCTAAGTGCACTTTGCACGAGATCAGAAGATAGAAAATGACATGTCATCGTTGCAAACATGTCCTCGCCCCATTCAAACTTATAAGCAGTCAGTTGACTCGACGATAGCAACGGAACTTCGTAAAACACCCATTGAGGCCAGCAAACTTGTTGTCTTAGCTGGTAGCAGTCAGGGCAAGATACACGCGGGAAATTCTATCAGAAGGGTGATGATAGGAAACCAAGTGAAAAGTAAAACTACCGAAGCCAAAGCATTATCACTTTATGCATCTACCCAAGCTGAACAGTAGAAATGCACTGGGTACAAATTAGTTAAATCGCCCCAAAAGAGTTTCGGCTTCTGATACTATGGTTTGAGCATGTGTATTTCCGGATGTGGATTCGGCCAGCTGGGATAGCAATCAACATTCTTCGGATAAAAGACATAGCATTTTCACAATGCCCGGACTCTTCATGCAGCTCTGCTATGTAAATTACCAGCCACCGACAGAGTGACCAGAAGAAAGATGTAAATGGTGTTAAAATACCTGATTATTTAAAATAGTTTAGAATATATTCCTTCACTCCTGGACTCGCCAGTTACGGAAGCATTATACTTCTTTTTAATTATTACGAGGCTTTCTGTGGTTAGAGCCAAGGTTGCCACCTAAACTCTTACCTTCAACTAGGGGGCGTTGGCCGGCACCAGTGTGGTGTCGTCTGAAAGGTTATAGGCCCTAAAGAGAGCTTGTTTCAGACTACACAAAAACTCAGTAGTTCTGAGTCGCTATTGCAAAGATGAAGTGATCTTTTCTAAAAAGCAATACACAGCCATATCAGTCTTCCTCTTTATCTGGAAACAAAACCAAGGTGTTGGACAACTTGCTTTCAGACCGCGGAACGTTGGTCAACGGTGTAGAACGATCCTGTAATAGTGAGAAGACTGGTTAAGCAACTTGAAATTCAGTGGCTCTTCAGGTGGCAAATTTATGGGAAAAAGCAAAAAGGAGCGTCGTGGGATGCTCACTCCAATAAGGTTGATGAACCGACCACAATCGTCTATAGTTTGTCGGCCAATTAGACAAATTTTAGATATCCACACCACGGAAATGTATTTTCTAGCTAAAATTCTTGCCCTCATTTCTATACTAAAATGTCCATACCCACTTTTCACATTCTACTTTATCATGTCCTAATGCAAAAGGAGCATTTTCACTTCAAGGTTGCGGGTTTGAATGGTTCTAGGCCAGCCATGGTCCATGATTACTTCTCTCAAATCTACAAGCATAAATAAAAGACCCTTATAGTCTCCTTGAGAAATTGCCCCGAGACTGCATTTAATAATGTACCTATATCTTTAAGAAGACTGCTTAGTGTTTAAGTTGTTACTGATTGAAGGAACACATCGGTTCATAATTTCTTTCCCAAAATCTCCATCTTAATGGAACCATATGAAACCATATCAAAGAAACTCTAAATTTTGTGAGACCGAACTGCGGTACTTCGGTCTCATCTGTCACAACTGATCAGCCTCTTTATGCAAGAGATTTCTCACACACATTCGACCGGGAATATTTAGTTGGTTGAAGTAAGAGGGGATGGTACCGGTAGCACGGGAACAAAAAAGTTACTCTCTGTGATTAAGAGTTGAATAGGCGGAAAAGGGTCATCCCCAGTTGCTCCATAGTTGTTCGGTCTCTTTTGTCTGGATCGGATGGAATCCCGTTCACCAACACACACAAAATGGATCAACCTGATTAACTGTTTTGCATAAAAAACCAATTTTGTCACCACGGTCAACACCTTCAAACAAGCAACAAAAGCATTTGCATATGTAATTCACGGAAACCAACTCGTTACCTGTGTGGCTGATTGATCAGTTGAGGGGCTAGAGTAGAGCGAAAAGTTCTGCTTTCCAAATGTGGAGTCAAGTTACATCAGGCTCGTGTCGAAATTGTAGAACTTTTGCTGGCTTCAGTATTTGGTGATTACCTTTCTGTCGATCGTAAAAATTAAAAATACAACCGTTTGTTCTTGTGGACAACCCTACCATCATCTGGCTATGCACTGAAGCCCACTGTTGTTCTGTTGTGTACAGTAAAGTAATGAGGGGGGGATCGAGTACTACTACTCAAGACAAAGATTATTACCATGCCTGTTTCACTTAACAGTTGGAATCCTGGTGCGTTGGTTTCCACAGAAATTTGATGACAAACTGACCCAAACCCAGAGCAAGGCAAATGCTGAATTTTGATGTGAATGCGGAGACACATTCCTCCCATCATGCTTTCGCGAAAAAAAGGTGCAACGGGTGTACGGACGGCAGTAACTGCGCGCGGTAGTGATGCAGATACTCAAGAGAATAACTAATTCCCTACGGTGCCCACTGCGTTTTGCGCGATTTTTGAAAGTTCACTTAGACATCTGATAAATTTGCATTCCATGCATAAGACATACAAAATGAGTGTTCATACGAGGTATGACTGTATGCAAATGGGAAGGGAGTTCCCGAAAAATTGGTCGATGTTAAAATTTCCTTTGTGCCAGTATAATGACGTACACTCGATTTGTTCAGCTGAAAGTTCGAAAATCGCAGTATGTTTGACAGACTTGCGACAACGGTCATTGCACCATTAACTGGGACATGGGGTTAATAAGCGTTAGACCGTTAGACCAGTTATTTCATTTATTTTCATCTGAAATGTCCTTCATTCATAAATTTCTTATGTGCACTATCACTGTGAATATCATCACACTCAGTTGGCAGAAATCCAAAGGCTTTAATCTGACATGACCTTATACCAGCCCAACATGTCGAAGAGTTTTGATCATTGATCATGGGTATACAGCGCAGTCCCTGCTTCGAGCGAACAGTACTACTAAATAAGTATTCCCATCTGTCACCGAAGTACTTGCTTTGTTTGCTTATACCTATATTTTTACAGTAGGAACTTGAAATTTGGAGCACCAATAGGAAGGAATCAAAGTGACCTCAAGTGTTTGATGTCTTTTATGAGAGGTTCTGAATAAAGCTCTCTCTCTCTATACATATATATATATATATATATATATATATATATATATATATATATATATCGTGGGCTACTATCCAATTCAGAGTTGCCAGCCAAAAGAGATTTCTCCAGTATGTGCCGCTCATAGTCTATATTCCACAGTCATTTTAGGTACAGTCGAATTCGCTACTTCAAGACGATGTAATCCCTAGAAAAAATGGATCGGTGAGCTGGTACTCAGAACTGCAACTAGTTACTAGCAGACAAAACTAGTTTTTAGGCCGAGATATTCTGTATGCGCCCAAGTTTGTGCTGATGTTATGTATGTTTCACGTAGTGAGGTAGAAGAATATTCAAAAATTTATCTTCTCAGGTTGCATAACTGCGGCTGGAAAGTCTTCTCCCAAGACCTTGAAAATGAATTTTAGTTCGGCAGAGTTAAGAGTCATCACCTCTGCTTATCCTCTCATCAGAAAATGCTTGAGGTAGGACCCTGACTCTCAGATACTCCCTATGTGTTTTTCAATTCACCCGCCCCTATGGAAACAAATATGTAGGCCAAAAATGAGGCAACTATAAAAAATAATGTCGGAACACAAACTAGCAGACTTTTTAAAGGATGAGCGTGTCATTAGCAGTTCAATTTGAGCCAGCCTGTTGCGTGCATAACACAAAATCAAACTTGCAGTAGCTTTCAAACCTGTTGCCGAAAACAACTAGATCTAGGGTTCGTCCACTACCGAAGCCATCGCCATAGGCATTTACAAGAACGGCTTTTCTTTCAGAAGCCGTCTGTACCGGAACTGACAATCACGTGGCCAGAAAATCATATCCCTAAAGCACCGCACCATTCCCGACCAACAGGCTGACCCTTAATCACTGGGCTTCAGCTTGTTAGATCCCCCTTCACTCTGTTGATCGATTTCGTCTGTCTTGTTTTTGTATCCAAGCCAGAAAAAGCGATATCGTAAAGGTCATCCTAGCTCTTCCTGCGTTGTGCTCAGTAAAACTTTGGAAAATTTCCATGTAGTTAGACAAAGCTGATGTTTCAAGTCGCCAAAATATTCGTCGTGTTATCGGAGCCGAAGTTCTGAATTTTGTGTATGGCTTCAAGCCTGCGTTGACGCCGTAGTATTCTAAGCTGGGAGCATGAAATGCGCGGACGATTTTGATGGTACACAGTTGGTTCAAATTGGCGGTGACAACCTGACATCACAAGCACTAAACTAAGCAACCGTTACGTTTTACGTGTAACTCTGAGTTAGTAATTGCCAAAAGGATACGTGAAATTTTATCAGTCTACTAGCACGGTATCATTATGTATTTCACAGGTCCTCTCTTGTGCCCTATTCCAGTAATCTTCATCTGGTCTGCCTGTAGCTGTGCTCTAGTCTTGACTCTGGTGTTAACAGGAGAAACTGGGAAGGCAAGGTCGAGTTCGAACCGGGAACCGTCCGATCAGTAGCTTTATGCCTTAAGCAGTGAACATTTGCAAGCTAGTGTGTGTAGCTTTCGTGGCGTAGGGTAAGCCATCTTGAAGGATACGTCTGGAAATGGAGCGATTGTCAGCTGAGAGATGGTGAGATAAAGGATCGAGGCACAGTACTAAATACATCTGTCCTCAATCCGAGTCACCCCAAGGTAGAGATTGCTTGACGCAAAACCCAGCAGTGAAATTTCGACATTTAGATTACAAGAGGAGCTAAAACAAGAGAAACGGAAGAAATAAAGAGATTGGAAAGTTGGAAAGATATTTGGTTTACCGAAGACTACGAGTTTCAGGGTCAGACACAATCAGTCTACCATAAACAAGCAGGCTTGCCAAACAGGATATGGTAAAAATAGGGACAGAAGTGGTTTTTATGAAAATGGTCCTAGACACAAAGGTGGTTCAGCGATCAGAGGGTGAGCTGCCTCCAGTAGGAATTTCTGAGCAAAACTGGTCCGAAAAATGTCATAAATAATCAATCACACAAAGATTAGATTAGCCTGCTGTACTTGGGTAATAGCTTAAGGGATCGGGCAGCAGAAAAAAAAACATTTCTCTTCAACGGCAAAATATACTCGGGACTGATAATGATCACAACGCTAGTAGCTCAGGTTATGTAGATAGTTGGTGCTCTGTTTGCTAAGCTTGACAATTTGGTTGCAAACATTTCGTCAAAACTCGCAGTGGGTCGTCAGTGCGTATTGGATTAGCTTTGACTCAGTGTTTAGTGGTGCGTCGTTATGAAGGCACTGAGCAATGCAGTGCTCATGTTTACACGCATCTCGTTGACCGGTGGGCAATCTTTGATTTGATTGGATAATCAGTCCTGTTGATTGGCACGCTGGAAGTTGTCTGGTTGGCTGACATGTAGACATACGTTGACCCTGACTCCTATGACTCCCACCCGATGAACTTTATCCTGTTGGTCTCTTGGTTGCCATATTTGCCGGCTAATCCGCCGCTTTGACCGTTCGTTCTCTTTTAATTACCCGATTAGGCTGCCGATCTTTTGTCCGTGGTGGTGCGTAGACTGTATTTGTAGGTTTGTTAGGTTTCCAAGTGTCAAGGTCTTCACATTTTCTAGACTGAATTTTTGTCCCGCTTGGTCCCCTCACAGTGAATCGTGTTTTCTGTCCCACACAGTACCTCGTAGACGTAACGAAAACCTTAATAAGGACCAAAAGAGAATCTGAATATTATTTCATACTAAAGTTGATACATAGATAACTGTACGGGTGATGAAGATTTTCTGGAGCTCAGAAAAGGCCTCTAAACTAGGATATGGGTAGACGGTGAAAATATTATCGACAAATTTGAGGTACAGGAGTTGAAACCTTTCAGTGTTTATCTTCAGGCCTGAAACGATCGGAAGAACGACAAATGTAACAGTATCGAGGGTTGAAAGCCGGCTTTTTAGTTATTGCTCAAATACCACTTTATCTTTGATATTTTCAGCGGTTCTGTTTGAAAAACTTAGTGTACGGTGTACAGAGAAGAAAGTTGAGGCAGTCCTTATTATTAGCAAGAAGGTTTATGAAAGCTAATCTCCAGCGCTCGGGTGTCTGATCCGTGAGATGCATGAGCTAAGCAAATCAGTATGCGAGGGGAGCAGGAAGCAGCATATTTTACCAAAACGGCAAGGGGTGGCATATGAAGACCCCAAGCTTTACAGGGCTAAGCTTTACTAGCCTTTCGAGAATGTCATCAGGTAAGATGAACGCCGACCGCATCGACAAATGAAAGCACCCTGGAAGGACTTGGTATAAGTGAGCTGAACAACTTCAAATTGGGCTTCAGTACCAAAACTTGAGCTGAATCAGCCACCACAAGCCTGTCTCACTGTACTTATAATTTTATGTCAAATGTTGCTTTCCAAGATTTTTACGGTGAACAGGCAGATTAAGCGTTCAACCCTAAGTATAATGAACACTTGTGGATGACCTGATGTCAGTCCTTGTAAACTCGTCCTTTTACTTTATTCTGTTGCTTTAGGTGGAGCTAACAGAATCGTTCGGCTCCAACTAAAATAGGCTAATTGCGCAGCAAACCTCAGATCAAAATTTCATGTAGACTGTAATATGTTCACAACACAATAAGGAGTTCGCTTAGTAATCAGGCATGAGCTGGTAAAAGTAGCTTTCCCAGCTTGAGTAGTGTGCCACTCGAGTTGCAAAATTATGAGGAAATGATCTGACGTACTAAAAGGACCATATTTTGGATGAAAATATGTGACTCGCTTACAAAAATGGCATCAAAATGGGAGACACGACCTGTAGGAAGTGTATAATGTATATATATATATATAATGTGTATATAAGCCAAGCGGGTTAAGCACAGTCCGACGAATATGATGAAATTATTCACATTCAAGAATTGGAGAATTCAAGAAATGATGTGTAGTGCTCAGCCAGTGCATGACTTCCATTGATCTACGTGTATTTTCCGTGTGAGTTATTTCTTCTGAATAGATCACATCCTTCTGGAATTATTCTTTATCCAAACATATCCAGATCCCCCAAAACATGGTAAGGTCAAAGCTTTCGTATCCGTTTTGAGGTAACATTAGTGGAATGTCCCTCATCTTCACAACCAGCGATTGCTCAACTTCATTAAGGGATAGCCTGTGAGGTGTTACCACACGAGACATCAATCCTTAGGAAGTTGCTTTACAAATATGCAACTTTTAGTGGTGAGGCATTTGAAAGTGCATCTTGTTCACGGACAAAGTTCATCAAACTTGCTTCTAACGCGGAAGAACCGAGGTATTTCAAATAAGTGCGATTTTGGGATTCATGGGTTAATGAATATAATCAGCGTTTGAATTAGTAAACAATGTAAACCATTAGTAGAATGAGCGCGTTATTTCACAAGTTCGTTCTTGGCATAATTTGAGGATCGGATGTTGTGGTGGGATGATTCAATAGTTATTGCTCGTTAGCTTGCATTATTAACCAACTGATAAACCAGTTGGTCCATATTTCGTTCTTTAAGTTAATTAGAATGAACACTTCTCAGTTCTCGCTGAACACGTAGTCACATAAAGTACTGCATTCTGCCCTTAACCAGACAGAGATCAAACTGACTCATATCACAAACCTCTTGCATGCGATCAATTTTTTCCGTTACCAATTAAATTGCTGTTCAGCAGGTGGGTTGGATACGTAAGCAGTGTTGAGTAAAAAACACTTGAATCGTACCATTGAAATGCAAGTTTCTACTGACTGAAACATGATCATGCCGCCTACAACTAGCCTGCTTCTGCTGCAAAATGTACACACACCCAGGGTTGGATTTGACCGTTTGTTTACTTTTAGCTTTATGTTTGCATTGAGTAAATAAGGCTCTGCCAAGGTGTGCGGCGACACCAGAACACCTGTAGACGTCGTTCTGCTTAAACGAAAGCAAAGCTTGCAACGACACGTAGGCTGCTACATCATGGACGTACTAGGAGAAAAAATAAACTGACAATGGTGTGAAGTTCAAAAACAGTCTGTGGATGAAAACAAGTTGGGCGAATGCGTGAGACAGTGGTTACTTACATTTGCTGACTGCAGATCCACTTCTGTGATTGCCTCACGGCTGCCGCCAAACATCTGCAGTCATTAGCCTAGGCGCCGCAAGAATCTGCTATAAACTTTGCTTATCAGATCATCCAACACACGAGACCAGTTTCAGGAGCCTGTTTTGGAGAAAAACTTTGGGTTTATGACTGACTTGGATAAATGGAACCACACCTACGGTTCCACTGGGCAAGTTATCTGGACGACAAGTGTTCACGAAATGTCTGGCCGAAAAAGTTGCATTTGTTTCGTTGATAACGGCGCCCGCATTTTCGCATTTAGTTGTTAAAAATTTAGAGGAAACTTTAGTCTACCACTTCATTGACCTTGATATAAAAACCATTGTGAATCAGCGGTGCTTAGCCACTAGATCCATGCGGGGAGAGGCTCAAGTGAGATTTGTCTTAATTAACAGAAGGACACAGGCAGATTCCGAACTGACGGCAAAACGGCTACAAACTTTCGAACATTTTGATCTTCAAACTGGAAGCGAATGTCTCGTTGCATTAGAAAACCAACTGCAATTGACCATATCCATGTTCCCGAGGTGTTCAGATGTTTTTCCATATCACATTAAGTGCTGTGCACCGTCCGTCATATTCCAGTACCCACTTTGGTCTAACGATAATTCCAATTTATGCACTTATTTACTACTTGGCCTGAGTTAAAGCACGTTTCAGAGCGAAATAGGTCAAAATATGGCTGCCTATCAAGCAGAGATTCGAATTAGTATAAACTTAGTCAGTGATCCTTACTTTCTTTCTAGATGTGCTTTCAGCTGATTCATGTAAACATAACTTTCATATGATTTTCCGTTGCGTCCTAGCAGTTAGGTAATTGTGGGGTAAACAAAGTTATGACATGCCATGGCTACCTGACTAGACCTATGCTTAGCAGTGCTGCGAGGCAGGCGAAAAAACCAGTTTTAAAAAGTAAGCGGCAACCTCTTCAGTTTAAGATGTCTCAATATCAGAATGATAAACTTGCCTTTATTTTTTTCTGTATCTGTTGCATCGATTTATGAATGATACTACGCTTTCCTTAATGACTGCGGGATTAATCCTATGTAGAGTCAGCTCTACATCATTAACAGGAAATTTTGTCATCTCATATTTCTCTGTACAGAAGGACTGTTGACTAAATCCACTCCGGACCTCAAATAGGCACTTAAATGCATCGAATACAGTGCATAGTCATGATAACCTCAGAAGAGGTCACATCACACTACTCAAAAGGTTGCTGAAAACTCTTGGGCAGCCTACGACCGGTTTCGCAGTTCTTGGGGCTCATCAAATAGGCTCAGTTCCCGAGTTTCCGCCAACCTTGTTCTACTTGAACCCAAAGTGTGCGAATTTCGACCACCACTCTCATTTGCATACGGGAGACTCACCTAAATCCCAGCTGAATTTCTCATTTATGATGTTCTTCTTCAAGTCATTTGCGAAAAATGTCGCACCATGGGAATAATTTTCTATTGAAGTCGTGAGGATGATTAGGATAGAGGTTTCAGTTTCCTGGAATGGGAGATTAGTTACCATCTCGATAGAATAGCCATTTACTTTTAGTGTTGAATTACGGTTGACTTTTACGGGAGGCTAATAGCTGTAGACAGACCAAGTGCCGTATCGTCACCCAGCCCCGACGCACACTTTGCTGGATATAATCCGATTTGGACTGATCGGCAGTGTAGCTAATTCGAACATGTCACACAGATGTAATACTGGCTGAAGTTAGTGGAGCAAGAAAATGGAGTGAGACGAAGACGACAACTTACCAGTTATCGGACTTCTGATATTTGGGAACGTTTTTGCATGGAATGTTAACCAGAAGTATACAGCCCTCATAAGTAGTAATGTCCCAGATGGCACGTACACAGCATTGGTTTTACTTGTGTGGGTCGTGAGTGCGTAGTGGTCAATGCATTACTGTCAGGACAACAAACAATCATCGGGTCTAAGTTGGGAGTACATGACAAACAGAGTTGATATCAACCTGTCAAAGTTTCACATTTTTCTAGCATCAAGTTGCCATATATGTTCCGACTCCAAACATGGAAGATTAATCAATCTGGTAAGAAGAGTTTTGTTGCTTGTACACCTTTAATAATAGGGGGGCTTATAGCAAACCAGTCCCCACTTGAGAGTATGCTTTTGATTTACCCGTACTTAGTAGTCCAAGCATAAATTGTTGAGAAAATCTGCCAGAAGACCACAAGGGAAAAAGGACAAATGCAACAGGTTCATTTTAGTCCAGCTTACCGGCAGGAATCCTCCATTGTCGAATACTGATTTTTATATCCTCTTTGTTTTGGAGAGTAATGAACAAGTCAGGGTTTGGAGTTTGGCGCGTAGTCAGACGAAGTGCTATCTTGGGATACGCCACTTACTACGGAATGAAACCTCTGAAGCCGGTTATTATGAGGTCATACGTGATCATTTGGCAAGATAGAGTACAATATGGGCTGAAATCTAGCAGTTTTTAAATAAATTTATGTTGACCTTAGGGAAGATGCGTTAAACCAGAAAAACCAGGGTGATTGGCTGCTACGTCATTTGACTTAACCTAAAAGCTGGTTTAATAAAACACACAGCCACTGTTACTTACGTAACAGTATATGTGTACCTCACACCTTATCAGTACGTTGACTTTGTTTGTATCGCGACTGCATTGTGTATGGCCACAGTCAAAAAAAGCAGTGGCTCGTTGATCTAAGATTTCTCATCTTATTTACCCGTTGTATTTTCATTATATTAATCAAAAATGGCCACGCCTTTTGAGTTCTTGAGAATGAACCATACTTTTGGAAATTCCGATGAAGTAACAAAAGCTTCAAATGCATTCAGGATTTGACGTTGTTGAATTTTTTCGCGCGAGTTGCTGTTCTCTTCTGAGGGACCAAAGGGCCACTGGAAGTGCATACATTTATTACCGACAATAAAAACCAAGCAAATGGCTAAATGATTGCTGTGGGTAAACGCTTTATTATGAAGTCAAGTGCACTTGAAATTAGTTCAACTGGTCTTGAAATTTTATACACTGTCTGAAAATGTTTTCCTCCTTGGGCGTTCCCCAAGTGGATGTTATCAAAAAAAAGCCCAACACGCATTATTCCATGAAGCAAAAATGATACATTTGATGAACGGGTGGACCGAACTTGGAAGGCAATTCACATTAGTGTACTCGCCGTTATTATAGGTTGCTGGCTGCTGGAATTTTTCTTCCCAGCTATTAAAGCAATGTGCTCGCTTTACTCACACACCACCACTGACAAGGAGTTCTCCTGAGTACACCTGCTGTCCACCCACGAAAGCTGTGCCGTCTTTTTGCAATATTAATTATAAGGCTTATCTTGGCTGAAAAAAATATACGGCGTTTCTGCACATGAAGGATACGTAACAACTCAGAAGGCTGTTCGTAAACTCGTAATAATATAAAAAAATGGTGTTTAGTTGGCTTCACGCTAACCCAATATTCTGTCACTGTTTGGAGTTGACACAATCAAAATCACCGGCTGGGTAATATCTTCATTGTGGCTAGCTTACTTGCTGCCTCAGTGGTCAGAGAAAACGACTGTTATCTTGCTTTACGATAAAAGGACTTCTTTTTTCATTTCAACGGGTATTAGCTACAACATGCTAATGCTAAGCAGCCTGTTCTTTTCATCCTGACGTTTAAAGTGCTGTTTATGGTCAGCCAGGAATTCCTTGTTTTATCCAACTTGCTTCTGCGCCTTCATTTCTACTTGTCATTTTGTTCACTACTGCCACAGCCAACTGCGTACAGTTAATAAAGCTTGGTCTTCTTGTGCATCACCGTTGTTCATGTTACTTCTACCCACCTATGTGTGTCCTATTTGAGTCTTATGAGTAATGGGGGAGTACCAGACCGCCCTTCGTATACATAGGAGCTCTTAACTGTTTGGTTATCCCCATATGATTTGACATTTGTGGTTCGTCAGCTAGGAATTCTAATCGGCTTCCTTCTGCTCACCATCCGGTCGTACTTCTCCGTCCTTACAGGATACAGGGACTTCGTCCCATTACATATGCGGCTCAGAGCAAAGCCCGTGGTTTTTCCTGCAGTGAGTTCCAGATCATTGGCTCAGTTATAAGTGACAAGCAAATCCGGAAACAAATACCAGCTGACCATCAGTTCCATAAGAGACCGTAAAATAGTCTATGCTTTATTCTTCTGCAACCCTGACAACTTTAACGTGTATCCGTGGGAATCACACAAGGGGTCACTATTGGCGCCGAACATATCAGCCGCTAATCCGCTCATTAGATGCGTAAAATCCGAGTTAATAAGCTAAAAAGCTTGATATCCAAACGCCCCTGGCAACCCACTTGGTCGAGCACCCTATCGATAAGTGAGAGGTAGAAGGTTCGAGTACGTAGGTTCGTTCAAGCCACATATACTTGGTCCTTTTGATTTCAAATCTAAAACAAGCAAAGTCAGAATACGGAACGTCAGGCAAACAAATTCGCCCCAGCATTTAATCTTAGAACAGAACAAACATCTAAAAAACTGGACCTGACAGCCGAACTTGGTTAGATTACTCCAGCGTGCCCGACGCATTGCAGATAATCTGAAACTTGACGAGCTTAACCGCTAACTTTTAAACAATAAATTGCCAATCTGTTAAACAATGAGCCAGATACATGTGAAAGAATCTTGAACCTTCTTAAATTTGTTGAAAGAAGCGAATATTTTTCTCCTTTGGACAGAACCACTGAATTCTATTGCTCGGCGGAAAGCTACTCTCAAATATATTGTTATACAACTTAGGTCAACCTATGCTGAAGTGTCTAAAAGCTCTAACCAAAGGCTTCATCAACGTTGAGAATTGTCAGTAATGCGCATCTCACGAATCTGTAGGTAGGTACAAACCCACAAACTTTTGGATACACTGTGAACAAGCTTTCATCATGCCACAGACTACTGATCCACGTTTTGAATAACTTTCACTTAGTGAGCGAAAATTCCCCAGGAGGGCAGTGAGACGCGCGCTGGTGATTCTTTTCATCGCTGTTAAGACAGCTGTATAACGCTTCTGAAAATTATAGCATAGGTTGGCATTCCCTCCCTTATGACTACTAAATTTTAAACTTCAGAGTGTCGTGACTACCTCCCACTGGTTCTTTTCAAATTTGAGAGAGATTCCTTGGATTGATTTACCTATCTATTTTCATGACGGTCTACCGATTCCCCACGGTAGTGTCTCAGCCTACCTCCAAAGTTAGATGGCACGCACCGCACTGCGTACTGCACCAACCGACCACCGTATCCACCCTCAGTTCTCAGGACATTCCAAAGTACCATGGCCCGTGAACACCCAAAACAATGTATCCTGGATGGGGCTATAACTTGATAGAGCTTACGTAAAAACATAACTGAATAAATCCCTTCATCGATGGAGGCAGCTACTGGAGTTACAGTACCTTATTCATGCAATGAAGTTATGGCACGTTTCATTAAAACTAAAGAAGCAGATTGACGAGATTCCTAAGACGAACTCGATATCGAGTTAATTTGTCTCCAGGGCTGTTCAGATTCTCACCAAGAACTCAAGGGGTGGCCCAGCCCTCAGCACACCACTGGTCGATATAAAATTGTCTTTAGGTTTCAGTTAAGGCGCTTTAAGATACTCATTGGGTCAACTGAAAAATGGCAGGATAAAAAGTTGACACGACTTCCCACATAGGGGAGGAAGAAATGTTTGGACTGGATTTTACGTTTTTTACATGCTACTTGACACCACCATCTACTTATTTCGTCAACTCGTTCTAGTGGGAACCTCTTAAGATTCCTATTGTTTCTAATTAGAACAAAGATGGTCTTTATAATTCTTTGAAAGGGAAGACTTGTAAGAAGGAAGCAAACTTAATCTCCTGTTCTCTTATCCCGCCCAAACGGACAGTAACAATTTTCATATTTTCTTGCCTTCCATCAATAATAGTACCGGAAGTAACCAAATTTGGAAATAAACACGATTTAGACCAGCCAATTGCAAATTACTCACTTCTTAAGCAGACGTCTTTCTCGAGTAGAATTTGTTTTCCCCGTAGTGTTTACCGAAGATAATTGCTCAAACGGTGCAATGGGTAGTGGGTTTCATATAAAAACCGACGGGAGTAGCGGACAACTATTACCAAATAATCAAGGATAGACAGTCGTTCACTTAGCCGGGAACAGCTTGGAATAAGCGTGGTGTGTTGGGTAAAAATGGGATTGATTTATGTAACCTTAGGAACAATTTGGCCAGGTCGTTAACCTAAAACCAAAATGAGACAGAAATAGGTGCAGCACTATTGTGAACCTTCCCATGTGCTTGTATTTTAACAGTGTAGCTTTCTTCCACGTTCGAAGCCCCATACAGGCAAAACACTGGTGAAATGGACCATCATTCCTGCACCATTGTCTTGATTGAATAAAACTTAACTTGGCGATGGCCAAAGTCCCTTTATCCTTTTTTGTGATTGCCTAAGGCAAATAGGCCGCTTCGTATTTGGTTTTGAACGGTATTCAAGATACCAAAATGTATTTTACCACTACTAATAAGTTCCACAGTTTCACCAACCTTATTATTGGTGATAAATTTGAGTCTCTGCATCCACCTCACAACGGAAAAAAATTGTCATACCGCTAATTCAACTTGGATCAAAATAACTACCGATCCCCCCGTCACGATGAATGAACTGTGCTTAGTACCACTTCATCTAAGCCTGTTTCTTTCCCGGTTCATCAGAAAATAAGACAATTCCAAGTAAAACCACTCACTGCTGTCATATGTCGTTAGATCAACGCGTAGACTGAAAAATTCTTGTTGGTTCCAGTAGCAGTTCATATATAATATACACATAACTCATTCATCCCTGTTGAACGCGCATCAGCCGCTAAAGTTACTGTTAGTAGTTCGAACCGTTTGTTAAGCATGGAAATTGAGAAAAGTACTGCATACCGCAACTTCACTACTCACTGACGATACAAACCAAATCGTCCAGTTTATCAAACAGACCGAAGACCGCATTTTAGCTTTTTTGGCTGAAACTACCTCCACTATTTTTAAAATTATTGTGGTAGTTGATTTGAAGGTTACGGTTTCCATGGAAAACTACTCCGACGACATTCACGAAATCCAAGTTGTCATGAGTTAGTGTTATACAACGAGAGGTTTAATTGTATCCTTCTACTTTACAATGGTAACTAAATGAATTTACCTAGAATCTGATAGCATACGCTGCATAGTTTTCATAGACTCTAACAACGTTCGTTATACAAATCAAGACAGGCCTGTACAATCACTGTGATTTCTCAAACCAATGCTCCTGTCTAACTTACAAACAGTCCAGCGCCTGAACCAACTAATATCTACATACAAATATGCATACACAAAAGAACATATGACAGTTCAACTACCTAGGCTGAACGGAAATTAAACAAGCACAAAACACACCAAGTTTACCGCGACTAGTTCATAGTTTGTTAGTCTACGAGTCCGATCACGTTTTTACACTCTATATTATTTCAGTCCAATCAGGATAGCAATAATTTACACATTACATTGTTGAGCAAGTATAGCAGCAAATGATTTAAAAGGACATCTTCTCAGAATAGGTGTTTAACAAGTTTGGGTACATGGTTAAAATCTCACGAAGATCTCAATCGTCTGATACAGAAGAGGGGATCACGGTCATCTGTGAGTGTCTACTTTTGCGTACGATGGCGGTGCTAGTGAAACGACTCGAAAATGATGTAAGGTAAAAGCGCTAGAAGCAAGAAAATAGAGTGACATCCTGTGATTGCTTAAAACCATAACAGATGGCGAACGGTTCGTCTTGCTTTAAAATCAGCCAAGAGTACTTGATGTGAGCAAATCTACTAGAAAAATAACAGAGAACGCTAGAAACTGTATTATTCCTGACTTATGAGAAAATAATGCAGCGTAGTGGAAGAGTGCGACCTGATATTTAGCATTGTTTATCTTAGGTGAAGAATTTCGATATATCTGGGAACATCATTGAAGTTATGTGATCCTTAGTAATGAAATAACGTCTATTCAAGGTGAATGCCAAATATGATATCATTTTCGGTTGAATATTCTTGCAGACGACGGCAATTTGACATGGATCGATATCGGTATGCTCTATGTGCTTGCTGAGCATGCGGAATGAATTGGTCCGCACTAGGGGATGCAGTCCAAGTCTCAGAAGTAAACACGAAGACGGTGGGTCGAGGCTTCTGAACTCTAATTGTCGAGACCATATATAGGAATAAATTTCGCTGGGCTGCACAATAGTGAACAGCTCTACCCTCACAAAAGCTCTACTCCTTTTCCTTGCAGCAAGAAATCAGAGTAGCCAGTTGATAGTCCGAGTCACCAGAATGTACTAACAAGCCAGATGTATAAGGATGCCATAGTCTATGACCCTATAAACTGTGGTAGAAAATATCAAGGAGAGGTGGAAGCGCACTAATTAGGATGCCATCGAAGCTGCCGCAAAGCATGCCGATTTGTTACGCGGAGGCTGTGAAACCAAATGGACGGAGCACACTGGTCCAAATCAATTTGATAGAATGCTAGGCGAAGGGCATTCCTCCTTTTTCATTTGGTGCCGTGACCAGAATACGGGGGAAGATCCCGTGGCCACAACCTCTTGAGGATGGGGATGTTCGCAGGGTAAGTTGGCGGCACTGAAGACCCTCCTCAGAGGCCGGGCGAAAGAGGGTCTCGAAGTCCTCCAGGAAAGTCCGCACATCCCCATCCTCGAGAGGTTGTGGCCACGGGATCTCCATCCGTATTATAGTCACGGCACTAAATGAAGAGGAGAAAAGC
>SJOL01007680.1:744567-754876 GCA_004794785.1 Opisthorchis felineus
TCTAATTTCCCCTGTCTTCTTAGACTTCATTGACTATCACGCAATTGTAAACGAACACTGCAAAGCAGTTCCACAAAATCCGTGATAAACCCCACTTTCCAATAGACGCGAAGCGAAGTTACGAGAAAAAGTACTACTCGCATGCCACATCAGTAGTATCCGCCGTTAGACCTATATTCTTTTTGCGTTTATCTTCACGTCTAACCTTGCCTAAATCACCGTCACTAAATGAAACCATCCAAGAGAGTTGAATGTGTTTTCCGACAGTGTTAAGCATCTGACAACTAACAATCGATCAAGATGAGTTTTATTATGAAAAGCATATTCGGTCCTATAATTCTCTCGAGCGACGTGTATGACCACCAACCAGCTAAGATTCTTTATCTTACGCTCACTGAATAATCAGGCCTTTTGGGATTTCTTTAGACGGGTTGGAATATGTGGCCACAGGATCCTGAAAAAATCTGTTTGGCAACGACACTTCTCATGATCTGGGGTGACTTAGATGATTAACCCAGCTTGCCAAAGTACAAGCAATAGACAATAATTTGTTCTTCACTAAAATTAGCAAACGCGTAACCTATTTCTGCTAGAACAATAACGACTGGCAGTCCACTGTAAATGAAGAAATTCTCTTCTTCATAAGGTGTGCTCACAGAAAATGCATACGTTGACTAAGACAAAGAACGTTTATTCTCACTACTGGTTGATTGTTTCCATCACATGAACTACTCAGAATCAACCCATGCGAGAAGCAATTTAGTATTTGCCTTTACGTAGTCGTTCAATATATTTTGCCTGGACAGACCATATACATTACACCAAGACGCAAGAGCAATTCGGATGCCACTGATGTGAAGCACTTTGCATTGGATTTCATCGTAACCCCATGATAATAATCTTGGAAACCGTGTTTTACTAACTAATACTGCCACAGCTGTCAGGTTACTGAAAGATTGATAACGCAACGATTCTCAAGATCAGTGACAAAGTTAAACAAACCCTCGTGTTTCCAAAAAAACAGTTATATGTGCAAGATTTCTAACATTTTCCTCCACTTTTGCGTGCGGGTTCGACATTCGCGGCATTCTCCGGTAAGTTTCATTGACTTATTAGGATTGGTTTGTGAATCACCACTTCTTCCAACCTATAAATCAGTGACAGGATCTTAAGATGTTTGATGGACTTTGGATTCTCTTCCAAACTCTGTTTACTTTTTTCCTCGACAAAAAAAGACATTAGATAATAGATGCAAAACACTTCAAAGCTTCCTTTATGTTACGCCTAGAATTGACAACCCAAAACGCCGTTGAAGTTTTTCCAAATCCTCAAAGTCATTAATTCTTCAATTGGATTTATCACTGCAATGTTAAGAAGAACGTGTTTCCTCAGGGGCTGTCTAGAGGTGATTGAACCTTAGAATGCATTTACACATACCTTCATCGCGGACACTTACAAGCAGATAACTTAACTGCTGCTTAAGTTAGGAAATTTGATTTCACCTCTATCTAACCGGTGTAGAATACGGTTTGTTTTCAGGAGAGAAACATGAGCTTGAAATGACCGAAACTCGGCTGTTATTTTCAAATCGTGAGAGCATCCTCCCAACGTTCTTTTTAGGTTTTTGTTTTGGTATTATAAAGAGAGTTTATGCTCCATTTTGTCGAATTTGCTCTCTGGCAGAACACTGCGCAGACCGCACAGCTTATGTCCAGTGAAACCCTGGTTAGAACTTCTCTGCACTGATGCTGATCCTCATACTCATTAACGCTCGTGCGGCAACATATTCTCTCTGGTTCGTAACAGTACGATTACTTGTCCGGAAGTAACACACTACTCATAATATGGGATTTTTTTATTATAAAGTCAAAACACAGCGTAGTGGAATAGGTTGTTGTAATCCGACTTTTCCACAATCAAGTGATTGTAGCAATCCTTGAGAAAGGTCGCCCACGGCAACCGAAACGTCGGATTACAACAACCTATTCCACGACGCTGTGTTTTGACTTTATAATAAAAAATTCCATATTATACACTCCATGGCGCTCAATCTTTTTAACACTCTCCAAGCCGATTTTGGCCCGGCACTACTCGTAATGTTGCTAAAACTCTTCGACAGCCCAAATCCATCATAAACAAGAGATTCAGCTGGATTCGGTTAAGTCTTCAGTCTAAACCAGATATGTGTGCGGATGAGGACATTTATATAGTTTTGCTACTTGTTCTTTTGGAGCTTTAGGCACCGCCTGACTGGGGCCAACAAGTAAACCACCCTTGCCCGCGCATTCCCGTTTAAACAACTAACGTAATTTGAACGCTCATTCTGTTTGTCTTCATTCTATTTGTCTTATCATGGGGTGTCTTAATCCCGGTAATAAAATTACTTGACCTGGGGCTGCCAGCTACTGCTGTGGCATGTTTACTGTCTGCCAAACACGGTATCTTACCCGTAAAAGAAGCGATCCTTGCTTGCTGTCGAACTTTGTGCTTAAGAAACACAGCGTAAATATAAGTGTTCCATTACTGTATTCAACTTCAGTGTGCTTCTTTTGCGATGGCTTCTTGTAGAGTAGCAGTAGAAACCGAAAACAAGAGGCTGTAATCCTTTCAAGAATATCATAAACCACGTCATAGTTTTTCTCGGAAAAGCCATTTAGTGCAACCCATTCTCTCAGCTGACTTTCGGTTTACTCAGTGTGTTCCAAAAAAAGCACAAAGCGTCTTGTAACCTGGCTTCATCGATTGCAGGCCATACGTAACCAACAGTTACGTCGTTTATTGCAAACAACCAAAGGCTATGGATAAAAATGAACCGGAAGTTTTTTGCTGCCGAATGTAGCCGATTTTGGCAGCATCCTCTCTAAATTCATCAAAATCCTAAACTGATAACCCACCATTCTCATTTGGGAAAACAACACAACGGACGAAATGTTGCCCCAACGGAATCGATTTTTCGTAAAGACGAAGATTATTAAGGACCGCTTTTCGTAATACGATAATAAAGATATTTTTGCATGTTTCAGACAGCTCTTAAGGATGAGCGGTGAAAAAAGTGCCAAGTCATTTGGCACATATCTAACGGCTCCTCAAAACCGCCGCACAATTGTGACTGGGAAATATTCGGCAAATAACTGATGGATGTTTGGAACAGCCAAAAATGCCTATCGTCAGCATAATCGAGAAATTGTTGCGTCATTCTGCCGTGTTGATATATGACGCATGACGTTCTCGGGAATTTACTTTACAGCAACAGGAAAACAAAGGCAATATTCCAAGCTTGCAAAAGATGGATATTTATGTCGCTTCCTTCTGGTCCCCGCATCATTAACTTTGGTCTTCAATCAACCGTATGGATAAATGATACTGTGCGTGAATGCTAGATAGTCTGTTAAGCTCTGTTCAAATGGGAAAAATCCAACGACTCGGCTTCATAATGCGTCTAAACCGCTTCTCTCATCAGCCATTTAACGCGATGGCGCTCTAGTAAACGCAGCTCGATGAAATAAGGCAGTTCCATCACTATGTACAGAAAAGCAGCTGTCTCAAAGGAATAATTCTTTCCTCGAGAAGATACTGTCATAATTCCATAATGAAAAAATTGAATATCAACGAGTGTTCGGTCGTAGTTCTTGGTAGAAAAGTAGGGTATCGGATCTAAAAACTACCCTAGAAAGCAGTGAAAAGTTTCACAGCGCCAATATCTGAACAAACCATCACAAATAGTAACTGTTTCACCAGACTCATCAGTTTTCTATTATAAATCTTTTCCAAATTGACATTCAAACAGGCTCACCCTTTACTTCACAGAATAACTGTGAATAGGGTTTAATTACGAGATAGACAAGCACGGAGTTCACTGACTTATAACATCCGTTTTTGACCAGTCTTGTCTAATACGACAAGTGTGCGCATTCCGGAGTTTTGAATATTACCTGCTTCTGAAAGTAAACCGTTGCAACCAGTACTGTTTGGAATCACCTAAGGAGTTCAAGATTCTGGCACTGAATATGGTGATTAAAACCTCTAGTTTAATATCAGTTTAAGCAACAGAATCGACGTCATAATTTGACTTTGAATCCATCGGTTGGTGATATCAAGTAAATCGTTTGGAAACCATGGACGTTCTACTCTGAGGAAGGGGTGACTTTAGATTTTTTGTGGGAATAGACGGTATAGGCCTATATGTGGACGCATACCCTTCAGAACGAGTATACCTCTAAATTAGCTTGGTTACACTTGCGCTCACCTGAACCGTGAACAAAATGGTATTCTTGTGGTTCTGCATCACAATATCAACCACATGATCCACTATCGACAGTGCTTTTTTAAATGTTTGGGGTTTTCTAATCTATATGATTCTTCACCGCAAACGCTGATCAAAAGTGTATACGTTGGTGTTTAAATCCACATATAATTTCAAGTGTACTCAAAGCAACTTAAAAGCATGTGTACCTACTATTCTCATGAATAAGCACTCCAAAATGTATCGACTCTTTGATGTGAACATTTTAGTGTCGGGTTCCTCTTCTATTGCAACCCAAGAACAACACAGTAAGTTTTATCATTTCTCACAACGTTACTGTAAACAGCTGGACAGCTTGCAACCGGTTGTGCCCTTCTTCGGGTTTAGCAGGTAGGCGTGGTATCCGAGTAGTAGTCGAAGATGTTTCCGCAGTCTTATACGTAGTGTGGCGTTATGGATGGTATCTTGGAGATCGTGCCAAGTGAAACTCAAACAGCCTTTGTTCAGCACATCTATTCCAAGCAGTTCGCCAAACAGACGGTAGACACCTCCTGATTCCATGAATGACGTAAACCCGACAGTGAAACTGACCCGCGTCATCGACCTTTATTTGGTGGTCTACTTTCATAGCAGCCGTCACTCACCATGCCACTACCTAAAATATATCCACAAGTGGTGCACACTGGGGTCACTTACAATCTGGATAGAAAGCTCTCTCTCATATATATAAATATATATATATAAAGTTATATATTCTCCATCAGATTCTCTCGAAGAAAACCAGAATTATCATCTTAAACAAGATGACACTGTTAGGACAGATTGTCTTCGACTGCAATTAGTCCTAAGGTTAGTTAATTCTCGAGATCGAGATTAAATACCATATTCATAAATATCTACACAGTTTCGCCATTTGTTCCAGTCGACCGGTAAGTAGTGCCAACACAATCCTGGCAAGTCTTGAGTGGGCTCGACCTAGTTTTCAGACACTTTAGACGAGATTATGCCGACCTTGCTACACGTAACGTACTAAAAAGGCTGCAAATAAAAACATGCGTGTCCTCCAGCTATAGCTTCCGCGAGAAAAACTTGAAAAATTGGTATACCAAAATATCTGACGCTGATTTCTGGACAAAATTTTCTACGAATATTCAGTGATGCTCATGTATGTTTTGGATCAAACGCTGGTTTGATACAACAAGGCAAAATCAACGTCGGGCTAAAATGTGCAGTTTGTTTGACGGGAGGTGGTGTTCTTAAAATATAGCATCATGTTTCCGGTCCAGTGTGTTCTTTTGTGGACAACAGTGCTTGAAAGCATAGCGTCACATCAAAGGTTTGATTAGATCTCTCACTTGTCACACATCAAGCGGTTAAGGGACTTTTTCCCGGGATTGTCTTCATTTTCAACTCATATGGGGGCCAACTGATACTGGTTCACAAGCTAACGGTAGTAACACGAAAGCTTTGTGCATCGTTATCGTGATATTGCTGTAGTCACATGATCACTTGTGCGGAATGAGCTCAGGAAAAACTGACTGAGGTACCATATCTAGCGATATAAAAAAGGCAAAAAACTGCACTCTACTGCGCTTATCGCTGAAACAATAAGTAAGCAGCAACCGAGTTCAAAACGAATTATTAGGAGTCGAATCCTGGTTGCCAGAAGCAAGTCCACGATATTATCCATTTGACCACTTAGTGCATCACTGTGTTGGAAAATGAGAAGCTTTGTCATATGAAAATTATTCTGTCTCAAAATCGCAGTGGGAGCAAAAAATAAGTGATTCGTTATTAAGTTAAGTGAATATTCGGGTGTACTGGGCAATTTATCAGTACTAAGATATGATATTGGATTATTCTCCAATTTGCGTCCATTCAATGGAGATTGTCATTGAAGAGGAAACCCAAGTAACATACTGTAACCGGAAATAGAAAAGCTGAGGACAGAATTTCAACCCGAAACTCTAACTGTTACGCTCTTAGACGAGGAAACATGCAGACGTTCTTCTGTTTGATATCACTATTTGATCAGCTGTGAAAGTTACTAAATGCCTTCATTGTGACGCTGGTGGTCTTAGCTGTTACTGTGTCATCTAAACCAATGGGGAAACTCATGAGAAAATTAAGCTTATACGATGAGCAGAAAAATGTATGCGCAAATTATCATGGAATGTCACACTTACGAATTCGCTCTTTTGGGGCCTGTATTTAACCGTCACTTGCATTTTCTGTGTTTATTTGCTTTCAAAAATCTTCCAGGTAAAGTTATCTCCCGACCGGCACTTGTGATATCATGATAATTACAGCTTATTTCGCGAACGAACCACGAAAAAGCCGATTTGAATCGGCCAGTGATGATACAGTTCAGGCAATTTTGCAAAATTTATTAAGCCGGGCCCTCAGGTTCGTGATAACAAGAACGCTTTGTGTGAATCTCATCTAAGGAGGGTACTCTATAATATTTCCTCGAAAGTGGTTGGATATAACATTAGGTAAAAAATTTTCGGTGTATTAAACGATTGCGAGCTCAGCACAGATAGGTCGATTGTTGTCAGTCCGAAATCAAGAGAGCGAGCAAAACCTAATAAAAGTGTTTTCCATTTGTTCATCTCCGTTTGCAGAAAACTACATCAGACCAAGAATAAGAACCCGGCTGATTCCGATAAATCACTGTGAGATGTGAGCTAACATGGATAATCGAAAGTCAATGTTCGAAGACACACTATCAGCCTGATCGGTATAAACTGCTATTTTAGAGGCACAGGGCTCAGGAAATGCCGTTGAAGGGTGAACATTCGGAGTTTGTGTCCCTTGCACATTGAAGACAACCGTACAACTGATGTTAAAGTAACTCAAGTAAGAAAGCGAACTTTTCTGTTTACAGCCCTTGTTAAACAAAAAAGCGAATTCCTGGGGTCCACCGCGGAGGCACTGAAAGTCTAACATGACTGACTTAAGGACAGAGCTTTTAGGCTTCTTGTGCAAACCAGATTTTCAAGCCACATGATTTCCGGATAGCGCCGAAAGATTGACTAGTTTTTGATGTTGTTTACCGACAAATACAGGCTTCCCATCCACTACAATAACAATGTGATCAAGAGCGCCATGAAGTTGCCACTTTTCTAAGAATAATGTTTGCCCTATAAATAAGAGAGACATCCTTCTCAGGGAGTCACATAGTACTAAGCGTCTAATTAGTGGCTAAAGTAAACAGTTCGATGAGTGTTGCCCCCATGCGCTTCTTTGTTGACCCTGTATACCATGTGCGTGTGCGTGCGAAAAAGGAGACGTGTGAACGATGCATCTGATCAAGGTCCGAGAACTGGTGCATACCCCACTTTCGACACAGACGTGTGATTTCGTGCAAGCGCGTGTTCCAATTAACAGATCAAGTCCAGATGCTCACTGCATCGTTATCCTTCTACTGGGTAAAGTGAATAAACTATTTTTTCGCCCAGTGCGCGAATGGGCAAACGCGTACCATGCTGTCCGCATCATTTTCATTTGGAATGCTGATTAAATTCAAGCCCGTCATTGAATCGTGCACGTGTGGACGAAACTTCTAAGCTGACTGATTTTTTACCAAGCTTTTCTGAAAATGGATGAATGAAATTCGAAAATCCGGAACGAACGGTTACAACGCAGTCACCTAGTACTGCCTGCATCTCCATAGAGCTCTTGGCATATACCCTGATTAGCCTCCACAGCATGTGAAACAACCAGGTTAGTAAAGCCAGTGATGGCCCGAGTGTATTCAGGAATGAAAGCAGGGAGTGAACAACACCAGTCTGATTAACGTAAACGGCGACTGGTGAAAATTCAGCAACAACTTTTAGCCAACTCCTAAATTCATCTGGAGAAATTGATCCGGGGCCACTACCTAGGGATGCATTTTACAGTAGGATTATCCTTGAGCAATCATACATATTACCGCAACTAACACTGGCTTATGAATTCCGCAGCGAACACGCAACGTATTGCGATATTGGCGTATCGTACCGACTGAAAAATGAGGCGGCCTGGTTGAAGAAAAACATCATAAACGAGAGGTTCAGCTTGGCTCCAGGTGAGATTCCCGTAAAAAGCAAACTAACATGCAGATGAGTGTAGAAGTGTATTCCATTTTTACCATGACATAAGCCTGTACATATCAGATGTATGAAAAGTATGCCTCTTGTAGTGGCGTAAACAAGTAAATATGTTCTATATCAACACATTAAATTGAATACTGAGGGTTTTCTGCCTTGTAAAACTGCTATCAGAATAAACAAGCTAGCCTTGAAATGGAGAAAAATTATGAGGCAAGTTAGTAAGGCATCGGTGTAGTCGGGCCCCAAGATGTGTGCATGTATACAAACGTGTTTTATCACAAAAATCTAGTCGAGATCAAATCGGACTGTAGTAAAGCTGCTCTTTAGGGCATGAAACAATTCTATTCAGAGATATACAAACAAGCTCATGTGTTAACTAAAAACCTTCTCATAAAAAATCCACGGATCTAAAGGAGTGTTGCCAAACTTTGGTTTGGATATTTTACAGTATTGAGCATAAAGCTGACCCAGAAGTCCAAATAAGGTGGTATTGGTAGCTCATGGCCGACATTTTCCGAGTGCACACTGTCACCTGGGTATAAATTAGACAAGCGACCTACCTGATTATGTGTTTTTTGTTTTTGTTTCAAAGGGAGAACCGCCTTCGAAAAAAGGATTCGCAGCAAAACGTGTCTGACGTGTCTGTGACTTGCTCAGGCGGTTTATCTAGTCCTTAGAAGGTCTTTCCCAAACAGGTTACTGCATCCAGAAGGCATTTAACTTTCGACTCTGGGGTCAGTACAAGTGCAAATAGACTAGAACGGATACAGATACGTACATTCAATCTTCAGATGAAACTGCAGCAGAAACTCTGTCAGAGTTAGTCGGAAAAAAACTTGACCAACACTCGTTTTGTGAAGACAAGTTCCTGCGTTTCTCATGGGTAGTTGAACATCAAGTAAAGGAGTGGATATGCTCCTGCTATGAAGAAAGACTCAGAGCACAAACTGTACTTCTATCTGGTCGCAGCAATCGGTGCTGATGCAGCTTGTTTGAGCGGGTGCAACTTACACGCACACATTTCCGCCTGGCTGACGACATCTCAATCAAAGACATTGACAGCTGCATTTTGAGGTTTACCGGCTGACTATCGCCCACAGCTAATCATGCACGGTACTCACAAACTTAGCCAATCCTCCCCAAGACTAACTCAGTAGTTAGTTTACTTAATTCTCCCATATTGAAGCACCTAGTTCTGTATTATATTTACAGTTAATCTAGCTCCCATTTTAAAGAGCCATAAGTTAGCACAGTTGTTTTCACTAGGTATCATTATGTAGGCTAATATAAGATTTATCGCAAAAGTCGACTTTACAGAATTCAAAATAGTGTATACATTTGTAAACTTGAGGATGTGTTTCAATCTGCTACCTTTTCCTGCTCCGTGAAAACATTGTACAACTTCGTGCTGAAAGCATAAATATCCAACTTTTTCCTTGTTGCTGGCCAAATTTCATGGAAAGTGAAGTAGTTTTTCAAGGTCAATTTAAACCCGAATATACAAGTTAGTTAGCAAACACTGTGTTCGCGTGTGGACAAGGGAGACAACGTGCATAAAATGTCTGGAAAGTTGAGGGGAAAACATGCTAAAGAATTGATGAATAGGATACGATCAAGTGGCTGGAAAACTCGCAAGCTGGAAAAAATCAACTTATAGTGAGATTAGTTGATTGCAAATAACGAGCAAAAAAAATAATTACACACTATATTAACTGGGTAACGAATACCTTTTCCGAGAATTTCCGAAGAAAAAACGATCATTGATGGAGTTTATTCCTAAGACAGAGCATTAAACAGAAAAACATGCGCTTTAATCAGTGTGATAAATACATTAAATTAGAGGAGTTAGGGGAATAGAGGGAGTGACAGCGTGTGGAAAGCAAAGTGCAGAGTAAGTGAATATTTTATGGTGGATCTGGAGTTTCATGGGCTGTGCCGGAGCCGTAGTATTGCTATATATATATATATATAT
>SJOL01007680.1:755772-811132 GCA_004794785.1 Opisthorchis felineus
CAGATATACAGAAGCTTGGGTACAAGCATGCTGTTTTTGCTGAGTCAAATAAACTGGGTGCTTTCTGAGAACCAAATTACCGAAAAGCATCCGTCCTATCTTTCTAGCTGGATTAGAGGGAGTATAACATAGCAGGGATTTTGTGTTGGTGGACCGATGTAACCGGTCCATGCAATGAAGATTGTGTGGCTGTGCACTTTGGAAGTTTCTCGGCTCTGCTTGCGCTTGGGCGATCACACGAAACTGGTATTGAATCGCACGGATGAGCAAAGTCGGTTGTGGAACAACTTAAATTATACAGCGGTTTTAATTCTAGAGTAGAGAAGAAATACCAACCGCCTCGAGAACATAACAATTTTTCTTTAGATGGAAAACATCACGCTGTGAAGCTTCATCCAACGAAACCTACTGGTCTGAGTGAAACTTGATCCTCAATTTATTGA
Source organism: Opisthorchis felineus (assembly GCA_004794785.1). NCBI lineage: Eukaryota > Metazoa > Platyhelminthes > Trematoda > Opisthorchiida > Opisthorchiidae > Opisthorchis > Opisthorchis felineus. Next base: position 756,216 of record SJOL01007680.1, read on the forward strand.
ACACGCCGTTGGAAAGTTTTCCCACCATAGTCATCCCATTCACTTTTCAAAAACAGAAATTTAAGATTCTCCTGTCCTTCAAACCGAGGCGGAGGGGTTTTGTATTGCAAGTGATTTCGAGTATAATTCATTGTGATTTCCACGTATGGAACGCACAGTGCTATTACACCAGCCGACCACAGAATTCGCGCGATTGTGAACAGAGATTAGCGACATCCAAAATAAAACCCATTGATGTATGGCATCGGAGTTAAAACTGTCTATACGTTCCACCAAAAAACAATATCCGTTAAATGAAAGCGGGCTCTAGAACGATATTCGGGTGTAAGCTTTACAAAGGTACATACTATTGCAGTCTGACTGGACGAAACTTTGATGACTGTGTTAGAGGGTCGCCTGATTGAAAGCGCCCTCTCTTCATTGGTTGGGAATGTGTCAGCGAAATCGTTTATGTAACAAGATCGAGGCACGTGACATGTCAGCTCTTCGTAACTGCTTAGCCTTTGCCCTTGTCAGATCTCAGCACCAACGCGCTCAGCATAGTTGCCCTTGCGCAGCAGACGATGCACACGGCCGACGGGGAATTGAAGACCGGCAAGTGAAGACCTGGTCTTGGCCTTGACCCGAGTTTTTCCGCCTTTGCCACGACCACTCATGATTGCCAGAGACGTTGAAGGAGAGACAACGTGGACAGCACTCCGACTACACGGGATGAACGTCTGTACATACTTGAAGGAGCGCGGATGATAGCAGAACATGGTAAAGACTCAGTTCCCTTTAATAGGTAGGAAGTACTGTTTCAATGGGGCTTTCATGGGCTTGATGAACCTACTGCATCTCAATAATGTGCATTTCGAATGTAGCAGCAAAGATCTAGAATTCGTCAGGGAACGGTAACTGGATAAGTACGGAAACACTCGAAGAACTACAAACAGAATCAAAATCAAATTTAATTTGTAGTGGTTGACGAAGAAGTAACCGTGCTTGTTTTGCAAAAGGCTACAGTAGTGCACTGATTTCTTGAACGACAGGATGGCTTAATTCGGTCCTTATTTTCTTTCAGATGCCGTCAGAAAAGGGCACATCTTAGGGGAGAGCATTTGAGTTCAAATTAGCTCACGCAAACAGTGCATACAGTTGGTGATTGCTTTGGTTACCCAGCTTATCATCAGCATCATTTGAGTAACACATGACAATCTTTCTCACGTGATTGGATCGGCATGGAAACAACTGCGACTAGCAACCAACAAGGAATTAAATAGACGACCGTAACTCACCTGGTATTAAAGGGTTGCATCAACCCACTACTGCGCGATGGTGCCTTTCACAAAGAAGTGGGTTTCTGCTCGAAAATATTCACTGCTCCTCCGAAATTATTCTTGCACAACATTTCAAACAAGAAGTTACCAGAGATGGCACGCACACGGTTTTGCCCAAGAAGTCAACATGTAAAAATATTCAAACCCAGTCATTCCTTCCGTACGGATGACCATTTGGGAAAGTGAAAGGCGGTTCTTATGTAGTTGTAGATCATACATAAAGGAATAGGTTTACTTGTGGGCCGAGCAACCGCCTTGTCGTATTTCATGTGCACTTTTGTCTGTGACGGTCGCGCTGTTTGTTTCGTTGGTCAGTCACCGTATAGGTGGTTGAATAGGTGGATTACAAAGGTCCAAGGCAAATCTGAACTGTACAGCCATACGATCCCGGCCAATAAATAATACGAACTTGTCTACGGAAAATGCTAGGAACGGTCGTCCCATCCATTCATTTTCCCTTCCACTTCGACGAATCTCAGCTTACAGTCATTTGGCGAAACGATTCTCTGCTTTTTTATAAGCAAAGAAGGAATAAGGCTCCGTGATCTTGATTTTTGTCACACTAATATAACGTTCGTTAGCAACAGTGTTCGTGTTCCGACATAGCTAGGATTTTCGAAATAGAGGGATGTGTTCGGTAACCAATCATAATAATTTACTTTCCTGATGGAAGAAATCACGATTCAATTTACAAGCTTAAATCCCAATAATCGACGGTAGATTTTGAAAAAAAACTGTCTGGTATAATAGTGCTGCACACGGGAAAATGACAGTCAGACTCTGACCGGCATCGATGGCACACTGTTTGGATGAGAACCAAAATCTTACTAAAATGTGACAGCAGAAAAATTGGCAAGTGAACATTTCACCATAAAAATGCAAAACGCTCGTGAACTTATTTTTTGGGTGCAGTCCGTTCACCGTTAAGCAATTATTTTCTAAAACGACTGACACTTCCGTTTTAGGATTACTTTTCTCCTTCTATTGAGAGGATTTCATGTCGGCATCTTTATGAAGTGGAAATACCGGGTTTTCTTCACATATTTTCCCAAACCGACCATTAGGTGGACCTGACATTTCTAACCCAGCTTTAGGCGTATTTACATTCTGGACATAACAAATGAAATACTGGATTCATAAAATAAGGAAAGCGCAGAAAGTAGGAAGGTGCGGAGAAGAATCCCCCATGTCAGAGAAACCTCTACGTATTTTGGAACTAAAAGCGCTACATCTGCAGCATAACACTCCAGCATAAACAGGACAGCGGTCATCTGAGTGTTTTACATTTCTATCTTATATGGCTTGCTAGATAAAAGTAAGCGGACTGAGCTCAAAGTTAAGCCAAGAAGCAATAACTGATGACTATTTTGCTGAAGGACGCGACTCTGTTCGATTAATACATCCATCTGCAAACCAATTTGGTTTTCACGGGAGACGCATTTGAAACCCGGCTGAATCGATTATTCATAATGCTGAACCAGGCCGCCTCATGTTTCACTTAGTATGATATTCGAGATATCGTTGTCAAGGGATTTTTAGCAAACTAATGAGTACTGTCTTACGTCTATACAGCGTGACTCTACAATTGTTCCCTCTATGAAATGACTTTGGAGCAATCTAACCATGCCAAGCAAAACCAAAGTTTTGCATCCCTGAAAACCTGGACAAAACGGTAGAACTGTTTCAAACGCCTACAGTCTCGGCATGTCGCAGATGAGGTTGATGATAAACCGAGTACTCGTGTAGTTGACACTAAAACGCCTAGAAGAAGAGGATAAGGCCTCTTCTCGGAACAAGCGGAATTAACAAACAATGGATTGCTCAGTCTGAGAACGAGTATGAGTACTCTTGTGCAGTTCATAATACTGAACATGCCTGTGGTCAGTGGCCTCGATTTCTTGTATAATCCATGGAAAACACTGTGGTAACAGAAAAAGTGCTTAAGCCACTGGCTTTGCCCCAGACTAAACCTTCAGATGTGCATGAGCTCTAATCTACAAACACTTGAGGTGCGCCTGAATAGTTTTTTCGAAAATGAAAAAAATCGTATGCTCTGAATATTAGACTCATATCCCACTCCTCCTGAGTAGGCTGATCAGACTCGATCTTTTCTGACTTTCTAGAGAACTGTGCAAATTGACGCAATCAGTGCACAATGAACAACAATATACTGCATGCTGACTGTAACTGAAAAATCACTAGATGTGTTAACATTACATACTAAATAACCATCAGTCACGACAGCTTATTTTTTGGGTATCACGGCCATCTTGCTAAAGAAGTTTTCATTGAATGAAAGAGATGTAGCAAATACTGTGAGTGAAACCCTTCAACTGACTACCGTAGCGGACGAAAGAAAAATAGATTACCAGATCCCATGGACCTTAAGAAAACAAATTTGTAAGCAGACACGTAAGAACAGAATCTTTAGGTTGCGTCGCTCACTGCAAATTTTGGCCATCGCTAACTTAAAGTCTGACCAGCTAGAAAACGTTTCTACGGGCATCAGAAGTAAACGGACCAAGCATTCTCTGAGTTAAAATAATACATCGTAGGAATATGAGTTCTCTGAAGAAAAAGCGTTTGTCGTTACGAGAACAGCAGAAGAGAATTTAAGGGTGAGTCAGTAATTCTGTGTAGCCTACTACGCGACTTTAGAGAATCCATATCTTTCGCTCATCTCATATGAGCTGAAGATATTTCAGTGGCTAAAAAGTGAACTGCTGGCCAGAATACCATGGATTCTTCTCTCCTTGATAAGGGCACCCTGACTGTAAGCCACTCTTTGTGCTTCCCCTAGATTGCGTAGACGCTATGCAAAGAAAAATTGTGTTTCCTTCAAAACTGGCCTCGTTTTCGGAGTACGAGAGCTCTCTCCCGGCCAGAGGGAGGATTTCAATACCAGAAATCTATGCGACATTCTATTACACCCTCAAATATAATAAACTGTGTCTCAGTGCAAATTGCGTTTTCATGAAATGGAGACTGAAGTGGTTGTCCCATGGTTGTTCATGGTTGTTCCCGTCAAAGGAACAACTAGGAAGAGTTTCAAAAATTTGTGGATGATTTTTGCTTAAATCGGTACCAACATTCTTGGAGTCAGATAGATTGTTTTTATAGGCAAACGAAGTTATTCCACCTGCGTACGGCATAAGCTATTAACGTCGGTTATCTTCAAATCTGCATTCGCGAGTATACGAGTAAAGATGTTTATGGTCCGGGACTATGCCAGAATTCTCCTATCGAACGAACTGAAATGAAACAGCAGAATCGAAAGACGAGGGTACGTCGTTTTGAGTCGCCGGAATTTTTCACAAGCGCCTCCATTTGAATAACTACACAGTCAAAACTCTGCCGGAGACTAGGTGTATAAAATCCCCGTATTTATTTCATACATTAAAAAATTATATCGAAAATTCCGTGGCTGTGCAGAGTAAACAACCTAGATTGACGGACAGTCTACGTTCTCTGTAATATAGAAATACATTAATTGAGTTATCTTTCCCACGTACAGGCTTGGTGGACCACCGGGTCTTAGTCGCTTAGTGTTCGCGCGTGTTCTTGCTGAAGCTATGTTACATAATATCGACATTACGGGCTCAATGTACCGATACGTAGTTGTTCACACGCCCCATCCATCTGCATAGCCTCGAACAACGTATGGATCTTGGACTTCACCAATCTCGCTTGATGCGCGCACACACGCACAGCTTTCATTCTCTGTCCAGCTGGCTGTAAACCTGAAATGAAATGTCCTTTTCCTTGCGAACCGTTGATTAATCATGACATTCTGGTTTCACGTTGCTCCGGAAACATTCAAATAATTAAAAACTGAACCAGGAGGCAATCGATTTTCCACATGTGGCTGCATAACCAGCACTGGTAAAAATGAAATGAACGACAGGACAGTTTACTCACACATCCTCCACATCAGGTTAGGCTGACACGTAGATGCCACGTCCTGAGGTGAGGAAAACTCCAGATGCTCAGGTGTGAGGGACAAAATTAATTTTACAGCTGCCTCCAATTTATTTTCACGGTGAGTTATTCGATTTACCCACAGAAACAAAGAAACCCTTTGCCCTAAATGGACTGAACACATAGGATCCGTTTGCATAATAGAGTTTTCTATTCAGATTGAGCGATACGTTGAAGCAGAATTCCTAGGAAACAAAACCGGCATTGTCCATAGATATTGGAATGTGGACTGAGAGAATGCGCTTATAATTTTTATGCGTGCTTTACATATCCTGGATTGAAGATCTTATCTTGTCGTGGGGGCCAAGATCGTAGGCTTTACCCAACTCAAAAAATTACTTCAGACCTAAGCTTGACAGAGAAATGATGAAGCAGATCGACAGCAAGGAGCCCTTATAATAGAGTAGTTCTGATTTAGGATGTAATGCATGCAAAGTACCATCACATGGAGCTGACTCTCTCCAGCCAAACCAATCACAGAGATAAACGTCTCAAACTTAATTGGCGAATAATCGAAGCAAATAAACGTGCATGTCTGTAAAGGTTTGATAGAAAAAGTCATTAGTTAGGAGATATTAAGGATAGGCCGTTTGACACAAATGACGCAGCATTTCCGCTTTTGGTTTTTCCAAAGGATGCGCCTCTCATGGGCACACTCATATTCAAAGGATTGCTCTAGGCATCACTTGAGTGAGGGAGCTGTTGTTAATTTTTAGCGGACCGATCAAGTCAAGAAATAGGGAGGTCATCTTATTGATAAATGCTTCATTGTAAAGAGGTCCACGAGTCTACAACTGAATGCACCTAATTCATTGGAGATCATTTTTAGAGAACTGCCCTGCCAGAAGAAATTTCACACTTAGGTAGCACTTGAAAAACCACATTTAGACTGGCCACGTCAACAAGTGAAACATGATTTTTCGTTTCACTGCCCCTCATCGAAACCGTGAGCTTTCGGAGTAGACTTTATGTCTAAGAGAATCCATTAACTCTGTCATTTGAAAGTCCATCCTCCGTGGATCTAGTGTGTACTGCGGTTCCTCTTCGGTTCCAAAGTGAAACGGAGATTGTAAATATGGAAACCTCTGAGGGCATTGAAAAGGGGCTTAGCCGCACAAGAGAGCAATAGGTTTCTAATCATGAGTTGCCCGTCTTTTCTTAAATTTTTCCGAACTTTCAGCTCACTGAAAAACCTGTGTTTTCGCGGGTGTTGTGCGGCGGAAATTATTTTAGATGTGTGTTGACTGCATACTCCTGCCTTTGTTCATGCTACTTCAAAGGAAAAAGGGGCATCAACATGATGAATGGGGCAATGAGGGTAAAACAATTGTGCAACCAAAGCTGTATCTAACTTCCTCGCCTGAGGTATGGGAAAAAATTATTCATGAATTGATATTAAGATGGCCGTAAGGTAATAAAGTCCTATCTACAAAATCGACTATGTGAAGTTCAAACATAGATTTGTCGAACCTCCAAAGCGTCAGCTGTGCAAAGTGTCTTTATTGCTTGCCTTAGCACATACTGCCCAGTGTATGTGACACAGGTAGTATACTGTTTCAGCTAACCTCTCTGAAAAGGCATGTGCCTCATTCTCATCGCACACTATTACATGTATATGGTGAACGTACCCATCAGCTTCCTTTCAAAAAGTATCTAGTCCTTGAAGGTCTACTTGAGTTTCCTACAGTGTCAAGAAGAACAGTAGGGCTGGCAACGTCCCAGCTGCTGGAACATGGGTGCTAGTTAAGCTATTTGAAGAAATGCTTCCACGTCGCGTTTCCCTGCGTCACTTTTTGGTATCCCAGACCAGTTTGTCTACCCACTTCTATGCTTCATTTACAGATGGATTCGTACACCCAAGTGCTTCATCATTAGATGAAATGTCAAGGCTGTACGTTATCCAGCAATTAATAAGCCTGGAGCTGACTGAGAAGTCATCGTTTTAGAAAGGTTACGTAAATCGACTGATTGTTTATCAAACATTTCTGGAATTTGCACTTTTTTGTTTTCAAGCGTCCTTAGTGTTGTTTTTGACACAGAACCTTGATTTAGAAGCTCACGGATGAGGCCCTTGAACATTGCTTGATCAAGTTGCTTCAAAACTATTCGACCAGCCTTGTCCGGTTCACATGCTCAAATTTGTTCCTCACAATCAAATATTATTAATCTTCCTAAAAGTGGCATCTTCCTTCAATTTTTCAACCTGCACATACCAACAAGATTCCTCTTCCGGTGTGACTACGTCTGCAACATTCTGGTTGGGTGCATGAGAATTCAAAAAAAAAGATTGATTCACTTAATAGGTGGTCCTGCGAGCGGTCTTTTTTATCAACTTCCAAATAAATATCCGGAAATCCTGTTTAGCGTTGTTTCTGCCAATTTACCAGATCATTACCTGTCATCGTCAGTGACATTTCACTTCGAAGAAGTCACAATAAAATATCCGGATGTGAGCATATCTGTTATTATCGGATGTTCTATCCACACTCAACTTTTATGAAAAATTCGGATTATGTCTTTTATTCGCGTTAGCCTCAGGCAATTACCCCCACCTTTCGTCTAGCTCCGAAAATTCGTGCATCTCCCTCAATAACCTTAACTTTGCTCCCTTTTATTTCGCAACTCTTGGAAAAAGACCACATTACTGTATGCGCCGAACTTTTGAGGTTAGCAATAATCAATCATGCACTCAGTGAGGACCTGACAAGTGTTCAAAATTAAAAAAGCGATCCTGATGTCTGTCGTGACAGTTCCATCCAAAACTATACTGAATCACTAAGGTCATTCTGTGTTTAAAGATTTGATGCCAAACCTCAACCCTGCAGTACCTAACATGGCCCGATATTGGCGCTCATAAAGTCAGCGCACCACAATTCCAAACAAAGCCTCCTGAATCGAAGTGTTTTCTTGAATTAAAGCATTAATTATTTATCAAATGCAAAGTAAATTTACAAACCATATGATGAAATTTTCCCAACTCACGCCAACTGAAGTGATTATCGAATAAGAGCGAAACATCCTCCCCTCATTATTCATTTTCTGGCCAAATGCTGCACACATAGATGGCTTAGTAAGTCAGGAAACGGTGCAAGAATAGCGGTTGCCTAGATTGTCGCCCATCGCTTTGTTGGCTACACATATACGCTGTCACCCCCTGCCCTCCGATTGTGCCACAAGGACAGAAAAATTCGAACGGATCAATATTTTATGGAATTCCGATAGAACTCTCCAAAAGGACGAAATCCAGTGTAACGAGAGGGGTTCCTGGAAAATGCTCTCCTCGTATGGATGTTTGTAAGACGGTAACTAAATTAGTTGGAGATTGTCATATCTGAAAAACATTTGGTAACTCCACCAAAAAGCTACAAACCACTGCTGATCAATTTTTCAAGGTTCACGATAGTGGCCACCAATTTATCCAATATGCAAGTATATGCTAAATTTGAGAAAATGCTGTTATCGATTCTCTAACAGCCAAGCAATTTCTATGCTTCAGAAAGAATCCCAATGAAATAAAAACTATCTTTAAGAATTTTTTTTCACTACAAGTCCGTTTTACGGACTCAACTCTATGTTCAAACGTTAATGGCGCAACCCTACTTACTTTTGGCTTGATAGGGACCCAACCCTTGTTTGTTTCCCAGTATAATTCATTTGAAAAGTGCTGTTTAATTTTTTTTCGGAATGGTTAATTTATCTCTTCTTGCTTACAAACTTTTAATGGCACTTACGTCCTAAATCGTATTGTGTACTAGTAGAGCTATGGCTGATTCTTTCAGGATTTATAAGCACAAACAAATAATCGACCTAGATGCAATCAGAACCGGCAAGACAATAAAAGGGAAACTGTTAGGGATATAGGCTGGACTCAATCGATGTAATAATACCCGTGAGGTCGCTTAAAACTCTTCAAAAGCTCAGGACCGGCTTCACCCTTCTTGGGGCCCATCAGGTAGGCTCAGTCCTTGAGGTTCCATCAAATTCACATTCCACTTGAACCCCGACTGGACTGAATTCGCGAAATACGGTAATTTAAAAAACAATACGGTTCTAACGGTAGACTAAACCGGATCCCTCGAGAATATCTCATTCACGATATACTTCCACTAAATAAGCCGCATAAAGGCTGGCACCTGTCTTGATTGGTAGGTTTTCCGAGGTATTAGAGTATAAATTCTTCAAATTTCCTGGCATTGATACGAATTTAAAATTGATTCAAAACCAATCGGCATGGCGTAGTTAGACTAGGAAAAAGGCAGGCCAAGATTTCTCATGCTTGACCATCTAAAGGTTACAAACTGCACAACACAATCCAGCTAAATAATGACACAAACACAACGGAAAATAAGTGTTGTTCAACTTTCGCATTTGACTCTTTTTAGTCTCAGAAGTTAATGATTAATTCGGCCACTCAGCAAACAATCTAGAATAAATAGAAACGACTAAGGAGTTAACAAGACGACTAAAATATATATCTAAAACAATTCAACATCAATAATCAAAAATCATCAACATCATGTTTCTGAACTCTCCCCAGCTGCTTGAATGTGTTGTAGGAAGCGACAAAACTAAATCTGCATTCAGTTACCGCCCCATAAAACTCTATACTCATATTACACAGTCTATTTAGAAATACCTGTTTACCTTCTCCTGTCTTCTGGAACGCATGGCGTTAAATGCCCTAGATCCTTGCATATCAGGCCATCAGCGACGGCATTTCACACTTGACTTCCAAGATGGCGTTATGTTCACAGATGTCTAATAATTGCTCTACTGGTAATGTGCCATTCAGTCGGCTAAACCCAGTATTTGAATTAAACATGAGGCTAAGCAAATGCCAGTTGCCACTTAAACGTGCGCAAAACACATCAAACTTGGTGATGTGTAGCTTTTTTCGCTTTCACCACTGCTCTAGAGATTTTGGGCTAAGTGGAGAAAATAGTTGCCAAAAATTTGCTTTTGTTGCATACTTGAATGGGGAAACGCTCAGAGTGAAAAAACCGGACGGTTTTGGTCAAAATATTAAACGCCATATTTAGGCGTATTTCGCCGAGTCACAGTGTAAAGTACAAAAATCTAGGTGCGAAGATTTGTGGAAATCAGCCTATAATGACAAGCCCCCTGATGATTTGCAGAGTCTTCACGACGCAGGCTTATCTGGTTTCAGAAGGGCTCGGTAACTAATCAGTAGTTTTTAACTGGGCAAAGTTTCGTTTTAGACAAACAGACCAACAAAATTCCCCAGTGTCACTCAAGTTGAATCATCAGTTAAAGCACCTAGGACCGGAAGATTAAGGAACCAAACCCGATCAAAAATATTTTGAAGTTCCCCCAACCCTGAATCTAATTTTCCGTCCTTTTCTGATAAGGTGCATGGTTCACATTCCCTTAGGACTCCAAAACAAAGTGTATGAATGCATCGGAACCACGTTTTAGCTGCAGGAGATATTTTTTGTTTAATCACTACGTTTGCAAATTTCAACCTTTTCAGTCCCAGTGTTCACCCATCAGAGTTATCCCACCCGGTGAGTGATCATCTCTTTGGTTGCCTTCAGAAAATTCTCTGATCTTTTTAAAAAGCGAACTGCAGTACGCATGCGATCTGCCTCTCGTTAAGAATATTTAGTTTCCACCTTTCTCCCAGACTAAGCAGTTATCACGCCCAAGTGTCACAGGTGGTTTCTCCATCTGTCCAACTTATTCCCAAAGGGGTAAGAGGAGGTGGGTTAGGCGGACTGCACTGCATGGATTGTACAGAAGTCTAATCTATGGGCGTCACGTGGCATGATGAGACAACTCTAACACACCTATTTTATACAGGCCTGTGTGCTAGTCTACAATTTTCCTGGCTGCTGAGCTAGAAACGCAGCGCTGAATTTTTGGTTATTTTTAAAGGTTCTCGGCACACTCATTTCCCTTTTTGTCTTCTGTGAATCGGTCGCGTACATTCTGCTGGTGCCTGATTATCTCGTGTATCTTCATAGACATACCTGATTAATTGCCTTTTCCCTATATCTCTGAGGACTTCAATCTACAACATCGTTTGGAATCGACCTCATGACTGAATTTACAAGTGTAAGAAATGTTGCCCGCTAGAGTGGGCTCGGTACCAGCTTATGTTGCCCATCATCTGCTACTTAATATCAGGTCTAGTTAAACGGCTAATAATTAATTCAGCTGTTTGTTTCTCAAGCTTCAGCGTCAAGCAGCCACGTGTTTGCAGTTAGATACAGAAGTTCCAGAAACACACACACTTAGAAGAAATGCTTGTTCCTTCACTATTTCTTTCTTTTTGTATTACTGTCTGATAACGATGTGATCCAAAATCTGCCTCTGTCATATCTAATGGTAATAACCCTAGAATATCTCCCAAATACACCTTACATTCACATTGGAAGGCGTCTAGACACCACCCTCCTTAGAACATGATCAGGCAATTTCCTCAATGATGCTAATTCATGCTATGTTTTCAGCAACATATCCCTATTCACGAGGTCAGTCAAGAATATCAAGAAATGCTTCCTGAAATTCACTTCTCAAGGATCATTCACCCTCTCATCCAGTTTAGAAACTGGGTTCAAGGAGTCAAGGAAAAAACTAAAATCTTCTGAAAATGATGCTGAAATGTAGTTATTGGTTCTAATTATCCAATGATGTTATTCCAGTTTTGGAGTGCTCATTAGGATGTGTTCCGGGTCATCGCTGTGCCAACTCTACTTATGATTGACAACTCAAGGGTCCTGTTTGACGAAACAAAGGAGATTAAAGCCTGTCGACCACAAATGTCATTTCTTAACAGCACCGCTAAACTGAAGTATCACGCCTTCTGGATTTCTAAAGTTAGAAAACAGTTTTCGTCCGATGGTGCAACCTTTATTTTCATTTATGCTTCTTCCAGGCTGAACATATCTACAATAGGCTGGTATGTGCTAATTCACTTGATGATGATGATTTTCAATAACTTTTGCATTCGACATTTTATACGGAACACCAAGTCTTTCTAAGATATTTTCTGGGCAACCGTTACCGTCTATTAACTCTGCGCATCGCGTGTCATTCTTTCGAAGCCAGGGTTATCCGTTCTGCGAACTGTTGGTGATTAAACTTGTCTTTCGACGAATCTACAAACAGTCTGCGAAGGTACTCCCGAGAATCCGGGTAGGCGAGCCCGTTTGTGAGGTCTGTCCTTCACACAACAATAATACCTTTACCCTTTTATTCTCTGTTATATTCTTTATTTCCAACTGTGCACCGTACTTAGCAATGGCCCATAACTTGCGCGTCCACAATATTTTGATTATCCTGCCCCCCTTCTCTGGGACACTCCACCTTGATCTTTTTAACAAGCAGCAAAACAATTTGGGGTCAGCTCTCGGGCAAAGCCTTCTGCATTAGTCGCAAAAGTTGAAGAAATGTAATGAGCTGTATCCAAACACAAACCAAGGATGATTTGTCGTGCTTTTGGTTGTTTCGAATGACGATATAGAATCCGATTAAGCTCGAGAACACAATGCCGTCAAGGCCACAAATGCATCCGTCATCCACTCCTATGGTTATTACGCATGAAGTCTGTGGATAATTTTATGCTTGCTCACTGAAACATTTTCCTAACATAGGAACTTTGAATTGCAGAAACTGATCCATTTCGGATACTCATTGGATGGCTTTTCACAAAGAAGGAACGTTATATTCGAATATAAGGTTCACTAACCCAGGAATTCACACTCCGTTCTTGCTACATAAAAGACACTTTTGTCTCAACAAATGCTTACAAGAAGAAATAGAATTCCGGGAAGAAGTGTAGGTTATGAATGCCAACTAGCAACGATTCACTTTCAAAACCATGCATACAGTGAAACCAGGAGCCACAAGACACCCCATAAAAATGAAAATGGCCTACCACAGTCTCCCATTTAAAGGAGATTCCGTTGCTACTTTGGTTACTAGAATGCTAGGGACCATGACTGACCTCACCTATAAAGCCGCTCATTTACGTCTGAGTTTCAGTTCCACCGCCAACACCAGGTGTCAAACGAATGACAAGCTACCGAACTCTGCACAAGCTGTTACGTGTACACATCCATTTGCTTGTGTTGAGCGTCGTATTTTAGTCCTACGACGAGGCGGCTGTCTAACAGAATGCGGGAACAAAAGCCTACTTCACTGAGACTTGGAACAATGAATATAGGCGCTTGTGCCAAAGCACTGCATCTGGCAGAGCGGAAGGAAGTGCTTTCAGTGTCATTTACCGAGTACCCTCAGATGGATCGTGAATAGTTGGGTCCAGATTGTCTTGGACTGCTGGGGCCGTCGGAATCAGGTTACATAACCCACAACTTTGAGTTTAGAAGAAGCTAATGCGACCTTCGAACTTGTGTTGGTCAAACGGTCAGTCCAAGTGCGTCCTCAGACTTGGCAGTGAAGCAGTCTTCTTTCCTAATGAAATTTTCGATTCCTTTAGTTCTTGCGTGTAGCGCAGAACATATTGGTGCGAAAGAGAATATGCTTTGAAGCAGAATGTCTTCGATGCTCTAACCTATGTATCCGGATGAATCCGGCTCTAACATGCTATTCACTACTTGTATCAGATACACGATCAAGAAGAGATCAGAAAAAATTCCTGCAAGAATGGTTATCATTTTTAGAAGTGCCACGTACTCAGGTTGTCAAACTCAATATCAACTCAATATTAGTGGCTTCACTCTTCCGTACTCGTTGGTTTGCTGCCAAGCGACGATGTGACCTTAGATACAAGAGTGCAGACTTCCGGCACAATGACAGGGCAAAGCAATTCAGTTTAGAACATAAACTACTTACAAGAAAAGCACACCTGGCCGGTTCACCACTGCTTGTGCACTTGGAAATAAGCGGAACTTTCTTGTGGATTTTGAGGTACTACCTAGTTAGACACCTTAAGTGACCGTTGCACTGAACATCTGAAGGTGCCCTCACTCCGCATAGCTTTGTGTGCTCCACACACGAGGGAGATCCGCCATATCACCCAACCGATCGTTCGATCTCGGCTTACTATGCGCCTGTTTGTTGTGCTATCTAATTGCCACTTTCCTGTTGACGTCACATCTTTGTGAAACGTTCATTCAACACATAGGAAAGCCAAATGTGTCCGCCAGCGTAACCAAGCCTAGCGCCCGTATTCCAAGATTCTCTCAGCAAAAGTGCTGGGCGGGAGTGGATATACATAAAACCCGGTTGGCTCCTCCGCCTATTGACGTCTTGAATATGTCTCCTTGAACACTTCCCCTCTCAGGCCATTGCCTATCAGACTGCCTTTCACTATTCACTACTTTTACAACTTGAGTAACAAGCGATCTGTCGTCCATCAGGATATCCACAACTGCAGAAAGTATTGAAAGATAGATTTTTGTGATTGGCACAGATCCATACCCTGCTCTATTAGGTTAGCGTTGTCGTCCTTGTCATGGTACGGTCAGGAAAAACGGACCGTTTTTGTTCGACTACATACCTATACGGCTTGTATGTGTATCTGGCTGCACAGGGTTGTCAAATGGAACAACTGAAAGCCCATCAGCTAAGTGTAGCAGTAGAAGTAGTCAGAGTATCCGTATATTCTCACTCAATGTATATTACTGCTAGGTGTGTTGCAAACCATGTCTGTCACATTCGATAATATGGATGATTTGGTTCAACTTTAAGTCGGATGAACTTACTATTCTGTGATGATGTGATGCTAAATAAAAAAGCGCACATGAGTAACAGGGCAAACAGAAATCAAGGTAACCTGATCCAAACATACATTGGACCTACCCCGATGTGCATCAGCGACTATAATTGTGGAATATACACATCGCGTGGCAAAAATCAACAGGCCTTCAGTGAAACAGTCTCGTATGGTATACAGTTAGGTGGTTTCTCAAGCCACTTTAAGAGCATTCACCGAGCTCCATGCACAGACCAGTGCTTGATTGCCTATGGGTATTACTGACGTATGTTGTACACGTCTTGGCTTCCAGCACTTCAATTCATAAGTATGCATTAACTGACATAACGTCACCAAATGAATAGTCATGTACGGTGCATGACAAGATGCAATCACAATCCGTGCCCAAAACATGAGCTGACCTATAGCTGCATACTGATGGACCGCTTATGTGCACTTATGATGAATGCTGTAGGTGCAGAGTCAGAAAGACCTGAGAAAAAAAGCGCTCTGCACAGACTTCCAGCAAGATTGTGACCACGGCTGAAGTGTTGCTGAGTAACAATGCTGACAGTTACCCTCCAGTAAAAGGCCGTAGTATCTGACTATGGCTGCTCAAGAACAATAAATTGATACCGGAATTAACGGACATTATAATCATCTGTTTACCTCATTCTTTCATACAGTTCTCCATTTTTAGATGCTGTTCTGGCGGACATCTCTTTAAATGGCAAACATGAAGAACTGATGATAACTACGGTTGCCGCCGAGCAGACAAAATGTTTTTGAAAGTTTCAAATCAAAATACTATTTCACAAGTGCGACCAATTTATACTCAGAAGCCTAAAAGCGTTGCACAGTTTCTGCGCAACAGCCGTACAATATCCGGTTTTGACACTCCGAAAAGATCTTACCACATTGAAAATGTAAGTTATTTGCGTAGAGAGCAAAATGTCCTAAAAGTTACAAGACCATATAAGAGTTCACGAGTGAGGAGCAAGTAAGTACCGGACCAGGTGAGGTGAACCGCTTAAATGGAGGATAGTGGTGCTACAATGCAGAGTGGTGGTCTCCAAACTTTGGGTAAGAAAGTTGCGGGTCCGGGATAGTCTCAGTGCGTACTCCTGCTTTAATCCACGAAAGATGAAACAGAAATGCTTTCAGGGGTAAACTCACCGTGGTTGGAGCACGAAATTCCTGGTTTCCTCAGTACTTGGAAAAAAAATGAATCGGTAATTGTGTTTTGTAACAAACAGACGCATTCTAAGATGCCGCATATCACTCTCAAATTACCACCATACATGACGCTGCAAGTTGCATCTTGCGAAATTACTTGATAGGTAGAGATCTTCTTTTCATGTCTGCTGTTCGCAAACTCGCGTAAATCGCACGCCTACAACAATCTGCCTGAATCCGCCATTCTGTAATAAAGTTGGGCCACCACAACTCAAAATAGTTAGCTTCCTTAAAGCAAATAGTTATTTCTATGCAACTGAGGCTTTAAAAACTGCAACATGCTGTTTTTTGTAAGCATTCTGAATCCGCAAATTACACCAGGCAAATAGCTCCAAACACTAAATTGGCTTCTGATGCTGGCTTCATACCTGGATATATGTAGATATATCGATTTCAGAGTCTGGAACGCTCATCAGAACAATCAGATCTTGTATGCAGGGCATTTGCACAAAAATGCGAAGGTGATTTACATGTGTCAGGGTAAAAATTATTCAATAAAAATAAGAATAAAAAGACATGTCCACTTCGGAAGAAATGTCCAGATTTAAAAGAAGATGATGATCCTTCCATGAATCACCTGTGTCTTCGAAAAATTCAGTAGAGACATTATTATTGGCAATTTGGCATGTCATTTATATCGTAGCACTCAGTGCACCGCTACACTGTCCGATCGGTTCCGAGAGAAAAACTGCATAACCTGCTAGGAACCTGTGTACACAGGTACCCAAGAGGTTGCCAAGGCTTGATTGAAAAACCCGAGGCACTGAAGCAAACCAACTTTACGTAGTCAATAAATTCAACCAGTTTGATTTGTATGAGCAAGGCGTCGCACTAGATGAACATCTGAACACGCAAGTGTATGTATCACGCATTACTCAATCATCCGTATAAATATTTAGCAATATGTGGCCCAAGTTCCATAGCAAGAATACTTACTCAAAAGATTGGTCACCGAATTTTACAATTTTAACTTGGGCATGCAGCTTACAGATCTACGAGCTATTGAACATCTCATAGATAACAGAAAATCAGGACTCCATAGCTAACTCAGAAACCTAACTAGTTTATAGCTAAAAAATTGTATTGCGATTAAGTGGAATTCAACTCCGTCGCATGGCAGCCCTGTTGTGGAAAGCAGAGTACCCAAACTCATGGAATGTCTTCTACTGCTGGGTACTCGGATACTGCGGTGTGCGGCTTTTCTTTGTGAATGACTACACGAGTACTTTTTACTATGAAACCAGTTGACTCCGCCATTATTGTTAAAATGATTTTCAAACAGGAAAGCTAAAGCAAGCACGTTGTGGGGACTTTAGTTTCCGTTTAGAATGCTTGCTGAATAAACTTGACATATATGGACTTTGGAATGGTGGTCAATCCCTTATTATAATACTGTCATTTGGGAACGGATTCAAACTATCCCAGAACATCCTAACGAGCTCTTAAACAACGCTGGTGGCTAGTTGTTCGTCAAAATATTAGATGGCAAGTGCAGCCTCAGAATAAGGTGCATAAAAATTCCAAATGATTTTCGGACGAACAGCACAATGGGGATTAATTTAGATGTACAGCTTTCCGTGCAACGATACATAACACATATGAATGCATTCCCGCACTTACCAAAAACAAAGGGGCAACCGTATCGGCCCAGAATGATTCCCATATTTTATTGGATTTCTACGCTAAACGTGGCAAACAGCAATCAGGCAGTTTGGTCACAGCATGCGTCGACTCGTTTATTGTTTACATCACGACTTCGCAATTTCCTCGTCCCATAAGTGGATTGTTTGCAATCCTTTGCCAAACAGGAACGCCTCTTGTCCCAGGAGAGTGTAAGAGATTCCCACAATTTCAAGAACTGCATTTCTGTGACTCACGCACAAAGTGTAAGTTCAGTCCATACACTGTAAACGCATGAATTTGTTGTGTTGAACTATATGCTCTTCATTCTTAGCCAGACCCAGTGGGTGTCATGCTTACCGCACACTCACCTGATAACGAGATTTGTGATAGGATTTAGACCAAGTAAAATCAAGCATAAATGTATCTCAGAAACCATATCCCCCTAGTTAAAAACGAAGTTAAAAATCAGGACAAAACGAAAGTCGGTATGCGTATCCATCGGCATCATATTTCAGTTCTGAGACTAGAAGCAAAAAACCACCTACTTCGAGGCCGAGAAACTTCTGGCAACTTCTTAGCCAACTATAGTAAAAGGGTGCTTTTCTACGACTGTACTAACGAAAAAGGCCTCCGCTTCGCAATCGCAACATCATCCTATCTATCTGTTTGTTACTCGTTTTAACTGGTAACAGCTAGACTAAATACAGCTGATCTTTGTAGACTTGTTTGATTTTGTTGCAAATTTCACAAAACAGAAATATTGTCGAACGATTCGGCTACTCTGCCAAATATCAGGTACCTGTGAGAAGTCAGAAAGTCTAGAGAATTTGTACACCTACTCTTTCAGAGGTTCAGCAGCTGATGATAACTGTGAAAGCTCTCGTGGTGCACGACACCTAAAAGTTACATTTTGCGGAAAAAACACGCTTTCGATAGTAAGAGCATCCTGATCCACACGTGATCCCTATAGGCTTCTTCATATCCGACGTCCCCAATACTGTTCGTCTCAGAAGAGAAAAAACATCTTGTCGGCGTTTTTCTGTGAACTTCTAAGAACGAGTTAACTGTAGCCTACGGACTAATCTACGCTAAACTACTTGACGAGCAAGTCATTTGAATACCAATTTGTTTTTCATCGGAGGCTCACCTGAATCCCAGCTGAATCTTCCTCTTTTATGGTGTATTTCTTCAAATAAATGCGCTGCATCGGGTCACCTCACGTTTCAACTGGTATGACATTAGGGATATGGTAATGCATTGTCCAAGGCTGTAGAAGAATTTTCGACAGCCGACGACCGGTTTCGCTGTTCTTGGGGCTCATCAGGTAGGCGCATTCTCCGGATTTCCGTCAACCTCATGTTTTACTTGAACCCAAACTTCGGGAAGTTCGAAAAATTCACTCATTTGGGTACCTATTTGGTTTTCACGGGAGACTCACCCGAATCTCGTTTATGGTGTTTTCCTTCAACTGGGTATTCAGGTGAGTCTCCAGTGAAAACCAGCTTGGTATACAGATGAGCTAGCTTTTCGATTTTCGTGCAATTCGGGTTGGTGGAAACTCTGGGATTACGCCTACTTGATGCGCCCCAAGAAGAAAAAAAAGGGGTTACGGGTTTTCGAAAATTCTTCAGCAAAACTATGAGCAGTGTCTTGCATCCATACTTCAAACCATTTTTCGCTCGTCACATTAATATCACTTCTATTCCATAGATTCTGATATGTGTCATTCACAGTTTCTGCACGCAGAGTCTTCACTACGCCAAATGCATCATCTAGGGAGCAAGGAGTCAGTTTGAACAACAAGTCAGGTTTAACAACGTCTGAGGTGCATAGACTTTTGCCGCCAGAGCAGCTAAACACCGATTATAGAATGAAGTAGCTTAAAAAAGCCAGCATTTGGGTGGGAGTCATACCCGCGCCCCCTGTTGTTTAGCGGTTAGTGGGTGTGCTAGTTGAGCTTCTGCGGACACATCCCCACAGATAGTATGTGCTATGCTAATAATGATAATCTGCTATGATAATCTGGTTTCCACCAACTTTCTGATATATTTTACAATAGCTACAGAGATTTCGTGAATATTTTGAGGATTTTCAGCCGCTTAATGAAATCTGTGTTCAGCTTCTTGATACACACCTGGATAAGTTGGAACAGCTGTTGTTCACTCAATGACGTTCTATATTTATTGTGAAAATTCAAAGTTGAACTATTCACCATTATTGAGAAACTGTGCGAATAACAACAGTACATTAAAAGTGAGGAAAATTTCGCGAAATTTTCCGTACAAAAACCTCCACACGAACTTTTGTTGCTCCAGTTCAAATCAGTCGATTCCGCAATTTGATTGTACTCACAAATTGTTACGATCAATTTTTTTGTGAAATGCCGTGGAGCTGGGCGGAATAGTTCCACTCATGCACACACTTTGTTCAAACGCACTCCAACCATTTTTGACCATACCGAATTTGGCGAATTTCATTTAAACTCATACTCGAATTTCGAGGCTAACTACTGAGAGTGGGCCTGCACTTTGCAGTGTGGCCCTAAATAGTACGCTATAATATAACATAGTAAGCTGTGGTATGGTACAGTGTAGTATAGCAGGGCAAGGTATAAAGCAGCATAGTATGGTAATGTGTGATATAGTATAGTGTGGTGCTTTACGGTATAGTGTGGTGTAGTACATCATTGTACAGTACAGTGCAGTGCGGCTCCAAACGCCCCAGTTTTAAATTGATACGTGACGCCTTTCAGAAAGGCGGCAAGAAGGTGTACTCAGCGAATACTCCAGAAGTTTCAAATATATCATTAAGGAAGAACTAAAATTTGATCTAGGACTCGAGCATTTGATTAAGCGGAAATATTACCGCAGAAAATCTTCTGATTATGCCACTTAATTGTGCACTTGACAAATCGAGGTATTCTGAGCCTAGCAATTAACAAGGTTCCTGAACTAGTCCAGAGTGCTAGGTTCTGACGTGTGATTGTACCACAGTTCCAAGACTTTTGCAACTATTTATGTAAAGTCTTGTCAAAAAATATAGTGGCTGGAATTACAATAAAGTATTCGTTCTAAGGGTATCTCACGAAATCCTCAGCAAACAGTTTCTTGAAATCAGCTTCTTTAAGTCTGTTTCCCACGTGTGAACATAAATTGCCAACACTCCGCCTGTAAAAATAATTTCGATAAAGAATTAGAGTATCAATGTGCTGCACTGTTAGATAACAGAACCGCCCTTCGTTTGTCAGACCTGTAATTGGTAATGGCTTATTTTCACTCGGAAACAAATTAACACATTTCAGGCACATTACTAAACCTGGTCTACAAACACGGTCATCACACACGAGTTTGCGCTAAACATTGAATGAAGGAAACTAGGGATAGTTAGTTTGGAAAGAGATAATTACTTCATATGAATGATGTTTAAACTCTAAACCATATCAGTTCATCTTTGCTTGAAAATACTCAGACATGCCTTCAGTGTTCCCATGCGAATAAGTTTACATTGACGACATTGCGATCCAAGCTCAACACTTTAGTGCATTGTCTGTTGGTCTGTTTGTGGTCCATGTGGTGTGTCGAAATACTCACATAAATTTGCGCAGTGGTGCGTATGGAAAACATTTTCACGTTTTGTCTGAGTTCACATCACCGGTTTGCGGCAAGAAAACGCAATTTGGGTCGGCCCTGCTTACATGTGCCTCTTGGGATGGATTTACGTCGATATGTTGAAAATGAGCTTCGATGGAAGACTGCATCCTGTGCGGTAGCCAATTAGGGGGGAAAATAGACTGAAAAATGGACGACAAATTTTCAGGAATATAACTGAGTATCTGTCTAGCTGCCTGTAATAACAATCCGGATAAAATAGGTGGAAATAATGAGAAATGAACAAGTCTAGCTTCCTCCAGAAAGGCTTTCAAGGAAAGCAAAATTTCAGATAATTTCATTCGGTTTGATGTAACTTGTGTCCCTGAACTGCTAGACCCGAAGTCCAATTATAAAAATTTGACGTACAGAATGGCAATGTAATCACCACCTAAAAACGCCTCTAGTTTTATCAATTTTTTAAATACATGTTTGGAATTAGGATCCGAGAAATCACAAGACGGGTAAACTGATTTCAGCTTACGGCGTAGCACTGAATTTTTGTATATTGTTTTACTTCTTATTGGCGGAAAAAGTTTGATAATATTTCGAGTTATGATTTCCGCATCACAGGGGCTGATGTCCAAATTACGATTAGGCCTGTTGAAAGTCACTTAATATAGTTTAATTTCAGAATAACTTCAGTTATAACCCTGTACCAGTGCGTACTAGTCTTCAGGTAGACCTGACAAAAAACATCCAAGTCTGTGTTTTGTCAGGTGATTCACCGTAAGAGTCCGGTCTATCCTATATGGATAATTTAATTTAATGTAATTTAATTTAGTTTAATTCCTTTGATTGCAAAACTTGCTGCCTATAATTGCACGCAGCCATAGATGATGCATTCTAGGGTAAATAGTCAACTCACCTTTTCTGGCGCTACGGGAAATAAATTGATATAGCAGGAGCCATAGCAAAAAAGGTTTCTAATACATTCTTGCTACAGCAGTACATTGAAAAACAATGTCCTGTCAAGGAAACTCATTAAGAATGGAAGCAAAGTGGCTCACTTCCAATTTTAGCATCACCTTCCAGAATAACTCTTTAAAGAAGCAAATCTCTGTCTTGTCAGAAAAAGAATAGAACTCTTAGCTCAGCAAACATTCAGGAAAAGACGTGACGATTAGGTAGGTAGGTGCCTAAAATGCTCGTTGCAGCAAACAGCATCACCTAAATTCTGAGTCCGATAGGTTTCTTCGAAGCAACATAAAGTAAATCCACTATTGGTCATGACCTATGGGAAGGGAGAAAAGACACTCTACATGCACTTCTTTCTGTAGGAGGGGTAATTTCGACCTTAATAAGATGTAGAAAGTGTCTAAATGATACTTTTTACAAGTTAATTCCTATGAAGTTCACGAATGATACGGCCGCGAGAGCTCAATTATTTGTCAGGGACTCCTTAGCGCACGTCCTAAACTAGTCATGATCTTACCAATTCGGTGAACCATATGGCAGGGGAAGGAAGGAAGTTAATTAGGGTTGTCTAATATCGGGTATTGAAAAATTCTAGGACATTTCTTCATTAGAACACGCATAACAGCTTAAAAATATTGCTTCGTACAGTGGTGGCACAAAAGTCGCTTCAACGGCTAATGGAATCTGTTTGACCAGAGCTGAACAACATATCTTATTAGCTTGTTTGATAAGAAGTAGACGTTTTGCAATAGTTGCGTCATCTTCTTTATTCGGCCCTTGGTTGAATGCCTTTGGCTCCTTGTCAGAAGTCCATCTAATCCTGTGATCAGTCTATCCTTGATGAGGCAAGTTTTGTTTGCAAGCTACTGTTCTAACTACTTCGAACAAGGCAGGATTCACCAGTCCGACTTTTCCGCTAAGCAGTTCGCTCCGAATCCTGTCTAGTTCTTAACCTTGATCCCCTAGCTGTTCTCGGTACTGATTCTGCCCAATCCCTCCCCTGAACTCGTATCCATTGCCTAACTTCACTTTGTGTAAGGATAATGAACTAGGTCCCATCATTGGTGACTGACTAAGGTTCAGTAAAACTATAAACTTTTCAATACGGGTAGGAGGTTAGTGACTGGCAAGCTACCATATGACAATTAGATGTAGATTGTACCATTGAGGTTCAAAGATTTCCCCCCTATGATAACTTTCCGCGGCTGGTTTGAAATTCTGTTGCTAAATCCTCGAAAATGAATTCAGTGTGAGCAGAACAATTTTATAACTTCGCTACTTTAACGGATCCATATTTGTCTGTGATAGACAAACACTTTTTTACATTCGTAAGAAAGCTGACTGCAGATCGATATATCTTCTCAAAACTTCGAAAATTTTGCGTTTTCGGATGAGGAGAAATGACAAATTAGTTCAGCAGTGAAATTTGTTCGTGAAATTTATTCCAGAAATACAAAAACTCGCAGTTCTACAATTATTGACAGTGCTATCCGCAGCTACAGACAGAACGCTTTGTACACAAATACAGTTCCGTGTCTGGCTTACAAACTTTAGTACTTAAAGATGTATTACCTCTATGTTTGTTCGTCAAACTGGCAAACATCTTGATAGTTTATTTGAACTAGCAGACATGATGTAACCTTACTTGAAGAAAAGCATTTCTAGCAGGGTCCGTTTGCGTGCACAGGTAAGTTTTTTTGGGAAATACGAGTCATACGTGGGATGAAATCCATATAGATTATCGTAGAGTAGAGAATCAGGGGAGGTTCACCTAAGTCTCCCTTTAACAGCAACTTAATTTGAAAGTTGTTGGTTTTCTACATGTACATTTAATTTACTGTTGGAATGCAAAATACAGCTAACGGAAATAAATAGACTGCGTTTATCAGGTAGGCCCCAAGAAGCATGAAACCGGAAGTTGGTTGTTTGGAAGTTTTCATCAACCTTATATTTTACATTTAAAAATCGGCGGTAGACAAAACTTTTACAGAAGTGGCAGCCTCACCAGCTTCCACAGCCTACTAATTGACCGTATCTGTTTCAACTGGGATTCATTCTTAGTGTGAACCCTTGAGCTAACCTGTAAGCGCAAGAAAAATATATTCTGGAATTTGTGTCAGCAAAGTAGACTTGGAAGTATGATTAATTTTTATGCATTTTCCAGATATCTGTCTTCGGCAGAGGATATGAGAGAAACAAACAACCATACTTGCTTCCGGAATCCTTTTCGATAAAGCATTTAACCACAATAGTACCTTAGATGAGTGTGAATACGGTCATTTTACATAGAAAAGGAGAGCGATGTATAAGTGAGGTTACGAACCATCCTACCAAGCTTTTTGATCAACCTGCTTTCCCAATCAAAATTTGTCAGACTATATGTGCTCAGGCAACTACTAGTTTCTCTCAGTCATACGACTAAGCGTCTTTCCAAGAGATTTAAAAAAAAAGAGCACCATCTTCTACCCATTAGATGTAATTGTCTACATATATTTTATCTAAACCATCCAACTATGCTTTCCCCAGAGACGAATACGGAGGACTGGACGTTCCTCCTCTCCTAAGCTTGGTCTCTCCCTTCGAGGGAGTAACATGCTCAGCCAGTACCGATGTGAAGTGAGAGTGATTTCTTTTAAATGGCGATAGGGGCCACGTTCACGCAAGACAACCAAATGGTAAGTAAACATCGTCAGCCCAAAAACAACTGGTGCGAACATTGCGCAGATACAATAATGCGTCAATCCACAATAACGGCTGAAGTCCGCTTCATCATTCAGAACCGGTTACTCAAATACGTTGTGTTCAACCTCATAAATCTACAGCTGTTCGTCCATTTGGGGTTTACTCCAATAGCTCAGTAGGTAGCGTATTATTTTTGAATTCTAGAGAAATCGATTTTAAACGAGCATCCCCATATTAGTGCGGGAAGCCACGAGTTAGATCCAGTTCTCCCTTTTTAGTTTGCATTTGCGTAAAGTGTACGCGGCTTCCACATTCAAGATTCACCAGGCTTTTCTCATTTATGCGAAAAACCCGGGATCCGCTCTGCATGGATGCCTTCCGCCTGTTGATAGTAATTAAACTCTATCTGCTCTCTGAGAAATCTTTCATTTTTCACATGCATTGGCTAAGTCGGTACCTACATGATATCTATCCTACTTCTACAAACTGCACGAGGAGATCCAAACCTAACAATCACTTTCCAAGCCTGTCCGGGTCAGGTGGCTTCGACTGGTGTCCAAACATATTAATGCTGTGCAACATTTATTGCTTAAGGGGCTGCGATTAATTTTGAAGGTTGATCCCTTTCGAAAGCTTAGTCTGATTCTTGCTCTCATCCGTCGGTAGAGATGACAGATATGAAAACACAGCAACCACTATCTAAAGCAATTAGGGAACCATATGCCTGTCGTGACTGTACCACTATGACAGGATTTACATTAGGTCTGCTGAATTATTCATCAACAACCTGCTTAGCGCTCCCCCACTCCCAAATCATTTTCACACGTTCCTCACTGAGTCATTTCTTCGCGCTCTAGCGCGCATCGACACAGCAACGTTAAAAACTGCCATGATTCACACCATCAAGGAATCTTAATATCAGACCAACTAAGCTCGAACATGTTGTCCGGAAGCTGCGAATAGCGATATATCCGTCAGTCAAAAGGTGTGACACATGGTTTAAGAGTCGCATGGATGTGCCCTTTGTGCCCAAACCCTCAGCGTCATGTTGACAGGTTAATTTCGTAGCAAATAGTTGGTCGCAGGGCTTGATTGTCGTTCGAACCGGGAGGGACCAGACCTTTAGAAATTGTCTGATTCAGCTGCTGTAGTCCAGTTTGTGTTACTCAGTCGTGACGAGCACTGTACTAGATGGCCAAGAACTTCAGTCAGTTTTTCGTTCCCCCACCATACGGAAGGCATTCGCACTTCTGGAAGGCAAGTCTTGGTATCTTGGATGATAACAACAAGGGTTGGTCCGTGAATAGACAGACCGCAAACAAAGGTTGACAAAATCAACGACCTCGCTTAAAGTCGGTTTGGTGGATTAGACAAATTGTTCTCCAGCTAGAATCTGCCTGATAATGCAGCGAAGGTAAGAAAGCGTAACGCGCAGACAATATAACCGATAAAAGTGAACGGCACGTTTAGAACTACATATGTTGCAAAGGCACAAAACGCCGAGATTACAGTGCCATTACAGATGCATTATGCCTCCAAGGGGCAGTTTGAGAGTTTTACTCTTCGCAGCCCCATTAAGTAGATGTGGGACTCTTCCTAACCGAAATCTAAAGATCCCGAGTGTTGTTACAATCTAGTGATGCTCCTCGCCACAACTAAAAAAGCACCGTTTTCATTTGCACGCATCTCGCTAACCTTGATCCCAGTGATGAGGAAAAGTGCCCAAAAGTTTAAAACGTCTTGTAGTTTCTGATATAAACACTAAAGCCACCTAATCCTCTAAGTGTGGGTAAATGGTTGCGAATTTAGGTAGTTCACATAAATCATGCAGATCATGAACCTGGTCATGAGTAATTGGCCAATATCATAACTAACGCTAAAGGTGTTATCTATTCAGTCCGTACATGTTGTGTAATGAACGGATACAAAGATGCAGTCAACTTACCGTCAACGTGCACTTTCTACACAAAACAAACACTTAGCACATCAAGTTTTTTCTAAGTGTTAGTGTTTACTACCACCTAGCTAGTAATTTACGTATTAACTGAAGACTGATAACTAACAAGGTCTCCCAAGTGTTGCATCCGAAACCGGAAAGCCAATGAACTTTCCGTCGGAATCCAACTTAACGTCCATTCTTTTATGCTGTCCGACGAGAATGCATGCTGACTGGATAAGTGCCATCTGGATACATTCATCAAACTTGCTTTTTCCTCCCTTCTTCCCAAGAAGGTGGTTATATGCACTTTTGCTAAAGTGAGTGGTCTTGACCTACCTATCAGACCACTGATCGCTTAACTAATCTACACATAATTATATAGTGTACCATAATTAAAAAAGAGCTTGCACGTAAGATTGGAAAACAGCCAGGAAAGGGCAACTGCAGTCAGCTTGGCTGTAAGTGACATAAACACATCTGAATGTTAGAGATACCCATTGAAGATGAAGAGGTTGTTAACGTTGGACTCTATCTGAAACTCTCGCTCAGAACATTCGTCATCTGGATGTTCTACGCAAAGGCCGTCTCATGTTCTAGTTGGAATGGTATGCAAGGTGTCAAAGTATTCTCCTTTACATTCCATTACTAACACCGTTGATGACTAATGAGTTTGGGACACATCAGGCAGGCCTAGTCCCAGAAGTTGTATCAACTTTATGCTATACTTGAACATACTTGTACATCTCTACTGATAAGCCCTCATTCTCAACTTAACTCGGTGTTGACAGGAAAATCAAATGAGTCTCCGAGTACCGTCAGCCTAAATAGCAATTGAGTGGCTGTCGCCATATATCTACAATTTTGTGCTCACTTACTACATAAGACTGATGCGAATTCCTGGACTATGTCTACCCAGTGTGCCCTAATAAAAGCGAAT
This sequence comes from Opisthorchis felineus, assembly GCA_004794785.1. Taxonomy (NCBI): domain Eukaryota; kingdom Metazoa; phylum Platyhelminthes; class Trematoda; order Opisthorchiida; family Opisthorchiidae; genus Opisthorchis; species Opisthorchis felineus. The sequence continues at coordinate 784,174 of SJOL01007680.1, forward strand.
CCACTATCGGGCTGCTCACAGCTCTCATCAACTTTGAGAGATGTGTCACATAGAAAATATATGGCGTTTATTGGTAAATGGTGAAGGAATTCAAGGGTTTTAATTATGGATTTTACACATGTTATTTTCAAAGCCAAAAGCTATTGTGCTCCATTTAAATCCTTGTTGGGGAGCATTGTCAGCGTGCATTTTGCGCATCTTGAGAGCATGTCAAACACCTGTTCTTCTGATAAAATCTCAAAGCGGCCATTGGGAAGGATGAAGCGACATATTTCAAACACAGGCCATTCACCATGGTCCGGTGCTGACTATCTCTTCGAGTGATGACTGATTAGGCGGAGGCCCATGTGGCTTGCGGCCTCACTTGGTTTTCGGGCAGTGAGATTTCGAATTTTAAACCCCAAGCAATTTTCTCAAGCACCCTTGCAAATTTTCACATCTCCAAGCAAAAATATTCGCCAAAAAGGCCACGAACGGTACGGTCCCTTCTTTTCTGCTAGTAATAATCAAATATGTGCCTCACCAGTCTGAAAAGAGTCACGCCGGGATAGAATCTGATCAATTCTGTTCAGTATCGGCCAGGAACACTGTGTCTTGCGTATGCATTATTAAACTTGAAAAATGCTAATGCAGTTATCCAAATGATATATCCTAATAGGGGATATGTAAACGGATAAAATGTTTTGAAACATTTCAGAGCGTAACAAATGATCTGTGTCACCTAGCAGCTACCTACTTCAGTCGTGATGGAGAATTCATTGGTTCACGAAGTTAGTTTTCATTTAGAGAAAGTTGCATTGTTCCGAAGCCAGAATTGCGATTAGGTGCAACTTCTACCTGCACGAAAAGTTGGTTGCAGGTGCTGCTGCCAGGTCGCCTTCACTACAAGACCTTTCGGCCAACGGAAAAGAGCAGAAAGTATATGGAAATTATTTTCACTCACTAAACCGAGAATAGATAGAATGTTGTGTTGGTGAACTGATAGTTAATAAACTGAGTTCAGATGAACTGGAATTTGCATGACGGGCCCACCAGTTAAAAGATTTTTATGCACTTGAGAGAAAACATATTGCCAATGCATGCGACAGACAAGATGAACTTAACGGATTACTGAAGCTAGTACGAGATTCTTCGCAGTGGCATCAACTCAGGTCTAGTGTCAAACATACCATGTTCACTCAACCAACATACATTTGACTACCGAAGAAGACCACTTTCAGATAGAAAAGCGTCATGGTAAGCTTCCTTTTCAACCTCACAAAACAGACCGGAATTCCTCGAAATATCTACCTGGAGGAAAACAAAAGCAAGCACTGAGCAGTTTAACGAATGAAAAAAGCCTAGCTGATGCCCTGTCTGGTTATAATCTGCGTACATTCGAACAAAGGGGCGTTTGTGTTTACCAATCCAATGATGTGTATCAGTGTATCTGCAATAGAACTAGCGTCTAGGCTTATTTGAACTCACAATAAAGTCACGGTCTTGACAGGGTATCATAATAATCCTCACAATGGCACATTAACCATGTCTAGACTTCTCAATTTTGATGGAACCTGTGAATGCATGACCAAGTGGTTGTATGCTGTATTTTCATTTTTCGTTTTCTTTGATAGACTGACATACACTTGCTTGATAATTAGTTGAGCCTAACTGGTCACAAAGCCAAATATTCATAGTGAACCTTAGCTATGATGGAAGGATTGCAAAATACCACCATGCAAACAATCTTCCAATGTAAAACGCATCAAATCACCAGCTGTATTTGGTAAGATTGAGCATCAACTTGCGCCAAAGCAACAACTATCATTGTCGGAAGTTAAAAAGTAGTACCGAGCACCCGACACTGTGAAAAGGCTTTTTGCTGATGTCACCACACAAGCGATCATTTTTGTTCATTTATCCCTCACCACGGGTTGAATTTCTACGATGGTGGCAAAAGGTAGATTTACCAAAACAAAAGTCTGATTGGAGTGACATGCTCCTCCAGAAAAGGATGAACAGACTTGATTAATAGATCCACCAGAAAGCCAACAGACCGAAAGTATCTTTAACAACCTTTTGAATCGCTAGAATTTAGTTGAGGTCGGCTTAAGCAGGATCGTTACAATGCCAGTAGAATGGTTATAACAAGTCAACTGGCAAAAGTTACTTTCGCCACTCATCTTAATCATTCCCTGAAATCTCTGAATTGGAGTCATATGCATCCATGTTGATGCTTGAATTAGTCTGTATCCCAGGGCGAAAATGAGTTTGGGCATCCACTTAGTTTAATCAAACCGAATTGTCAGTGGTAGGTCGTCCTCAGAGCCCTGTGGGCATTCTAAACGACGTCTGGACGAGCAAACACATCTGGTAGGTTACACACGCGCAAATTTGTTCAGCCTGGACAACCAAATTCGGCTGACTTAAAAGCAAACCTTTATGGCCTTGAGGCCGCTCGACTAGCAACCCACATGATTACGTAGCATTTGGTTTTCCAAGACTTAAATTATATGCGAACTTTTCAAGACATCAATATTACACTACACTGTGATGGTTGAAATTCTACCATACATACTCGGGCTAACAAAAGCAAGAATTCCTACAAAAAAAGGAAAACAAGAGATTAGTTATGCCTTCAAATAACACACCTTTATCTGATCAAATCAGGCGTATTGCATTTCTCTTTCTTGCATAAAGAATTGATCGTGGGATAAAACTTTAACTACAATAATAGGTGATTGTAAAAGATGTCAAGGCACTTACGCAAGCTTCTGGAAAAGTGTGCCGGCAGGAGCAGTTTCCTCGGCGGGAATATCGCGGCCGTTCTTTGTGTTAAATTACTGGTGTGTTGGCAAAATAAAACTCAAAAAGCATGCAGGAATATCCCTGCCCCTACACACCCCAAAATTCTAACTTTATGAGAAAGTGCTTGTAACAAACTAAAGAATTCTCACTAAGGTATTTTTCCAATGATCGAAAATCTTTTCGGAATGCGAAGAAAGTGTTTCAGAAGGGCTATTCACTCCCTTATTTTTGTATATTTTAGTAAGTATCATGAAAGGTAACCACTATGTTTGCAGTATAAAGGAAAATTATCATGTCCAGTCTGGAACTACCAAGCAGAATTTGAAGGACTTAGGGGAGTAAAGTAGAATTGTGCTCCTAGTAGGAAGTAGTTAACTTACCCGTGCGCATTGGCTGCATGAATGACAGGAACATCACTGGTCAGATGTCCCATTACAGATATGCAAATTTGTCTCAGCTGTTAAATCAAAACCTTGATTCTGTTTTTAGCATGATATTTCAGTCCTCTGATTTTCCCGACACCTTCTTCATAGATAGCCAAGAATTATCAGCTTACGATGCACGTAATTAGAAGTAAGCGCTACCTCAAATACACTCATTTAGCATACAAGTTTGGTTTTCTAGGGACACTCACCTGAATCTCTCGCTAGTATATTCTTCAACTGAATGTGTTGCAAAAAGGTTGCCTTATGTTTCAGTTGGTGTGATATTCGAGATATCGGTGTATATTTTCATGAAGAAAACTACTCATAATTTTGCTGAAAACTCTTCACAGCCCTTCATGGGGCTGTGAAGTCCTCTAGTTTCTGTAAACCTTATCTTCTACTTGAAGCCAAATTCGACAAATACATTCATTTTTGTCCACTTAATGAGCCCCAAGAAGACCGAAACCGGTCGTAAGCTGTCAAAGAGTTTTCGGCAACCCTATGAGTAGATTCCTTCGTGTAAACACCATCTCCATTGCCTGTTGTAGGTCAGTCATCGTTGTAGGCAGTGTTCGTTTGGCACTTGCCTTCGAAGAAGTAAAAGATAGAAAGATGAAATGCACTGTCTCAGTCTAATTGGGCTTGAGTTGTTAGGAACTTTGACCACTTGTTTCCAAAAAAATTGGATTGTTCGTTAAGACACTATGAACACCACTGATCTGGTGTAGTGGAAGTCGACAACCAGGCTGCCATTGGGATCTGCGTTACCTGGCGCACCCCGTCCTTTTTTCCATATTTAGTTTCCCCTGTTTCAAATGTTTCGCCAGACTAGCCAGTTAGGACTGTCTTGCCATCAGTCATGGATTTAATCAAGCGTACTTTACCTGACGAGTAAAAACCATTGACGATCCTTTTGGGTTCCCGTGTAGAGGTTGGCTGAATTGTTAGGTTGAACTACTGTGCGATTGGGAAGATACTTGGCGGGGTGTACAACCCAAGCATAACGTTCACGTCTGCTGGCAGAAGGCGCGTTCATAGCATGTGCCTGTAATCTGTGCATTTAGAAAGGGTCCTCAGAATACTGAGTGGCCACATGCTCTAACTGAGCACAACCTTGAAATACTGCTTAAGGTTATTGAAAACACATTCCTCTCCTTCACCAGTTACGCATAGGCTTGTGGAATAAGGGCTTTTACCATCATAGCACCGGTTAGCTGGATGCGTTGACTGTGTAGCGCGCTGTAACGCGTTGCTTTAGTCGGTAGAAGGCTCGTTGTTTACCTAACTCCCATAGCCTGACTGCTGGCTATTTAAATAGCAGTTCGCTCATCTGCATGATAAATGACGTGAAATTATAATGCAGTAAGACTTCATTTTGTTCCCTCATTCGTGATGTGAGTAGCACAAAGTGTGTCTCAGTGCCAATAGTCATGACATTGCGCTCTTTTGACTTAATTAGCACCGATAGGATCAGCCATAGTTAGAATTACCCAAGCCCATATCTTGAGATAGGTTCGTTAGGAGGTTGGCCGATGGCTAGTTATGAACCTGAATCAAAGATTGTTGAGGGTCGCACTCAGTACTTTAACTGAGTAGTGGAAAATCATTTTGGAAAAGCAGTCCGAGTGGAATTTGCTGAAGATCGGCGCCAATATTCACTACACCAAAAATACTGACGCAGATGATTTCGAAGGAAGTTGCTGTGAAAGCAATTACTACTAGTGTCGTTTATTTTTTGAAGAGCCTGAACACAAACCTATCAATCTAAGCAACGGAAATGGAAAAATGCACAGTAGAGTAAGAAGTGCAGGAGGCATCCCTGACGAAGCATGTCATCACCAGCTTCGTCATTCAAGTGAAGCGACCTCCCAGATGTGTAAGAAAAAATGTGTGGAAACACGGATAGAGAATGAAAGGAGGACAGGCAGTACTCGATGTTCTTCGGGTCATTGTAATCGCTAGTGTGGCCAACACCAAGACTTTACATGTACCGCGCATAAATGTTCCGTAAGTACGTAGATGACCCAGAATGGTGAGCAAACACAAGTTACTGACTGTGGCCTCAAGAAGCTTCAGGCCGACAACATCCCTAGGGGTTGAAGAAAGGAAATAAGTCGGTAAGATATAATCACCGATTTCTGGACAAACAAATCCATGCCTCTGTTTGCGGCGAGTAAAGATGAGTGAATGGTGACGCAGCATTCATCAGCACCATGTTTCTGCTTCTTCTCATTCTACAAAGTCGTTCCGCTACTCCAAACTGATACCACGTTCACCTCCATTACTGAAGGGCTGTCAGGCTGGGCTTGATAGCAAACACCGAAATAGACGCCTTCAACCCTTTGAAGACGGTGACGAAGACGTTTCCCCATTTTCCTTCCAATCAAATTATGACATGTGGAGTGAACATCCTGATCAAACAGGATTGCAGGGCATGCGCCAAACTCTCCGGTTGACCATCCTTTCCTTGACATGAAGACGTCTGGCCGCCCTAGACTCGCCGATCATTTATTACTCTTGTTTTCAGCTGTCTGCAACAGAGCTGGATGTCGCGCATATATATTTGAGGAAACACCCGTTCTGGAAACGTGAGCCGATGATTTAAAGGAGACGAAGCGGCCAAATCATGCAAGTCGCTGTCATCAGTCCTCTTGTGCAGTCCATCGCCCGAAGCAGCCACCGTGTTCCCCTCGGAACTAACATCGGCACTTTAGACCCAGATCGGAAGACTGGGGTCCCGAACTGTCGTGATGAATGCGGGATCATCAGCCAAGTTGCGTAGTACTCAATCACGCGCACATAATAGGTTTTTCGTGTGTGCCTTGCGTTATATCGGGATGGTTGTGCTGAGACTTAGGATACCAAGAACAAGGTGTCGTTTGCTGACGTGAAAGAAGCTGATTGGATTGTACTTCAGAAGACGAGGCCAGTCAAGAATAGACTGCCTGGTACAGTTGTCCAGTCTCCTGAGAGTGATGCAGTGGGCTTGGCCGAGCACAATAGAATATATCGATGACAGTATTAGGTAGTATCTCTTTTGTTCCACTCGCTGATGTGGCTTTGACGCGGCACGCTTCACCTCATCGAGCAACTTCAGCAAGTATTTTTTTGGTGGCTGCAAACTCTTTTCACCTTGCAATTAAAAAGGACACCTAAATTGATGGTGGCATTATTTAAGCCAAAAGTAACGATAAGCTCTTTAGATATACGAAAGGTTCCGAATAAAACCTCACTTACTTGATGTTCATTTTCCCGAAAGATTACATCCACTTCTTTTTGTGGCCGTTGATCGCCATACTATCCCCCAACTTTTCATGTGAATGATATCCCACTTGCTGTGGCGACAATCTAACGACTTTACCCATCGCGACTATGAACATTATGGGGGAGAGTGGATCTCCTACCTCAATCTTCCACGGCATACGACCACCAAGTGGAAAAAACTGCTACAGAAACCTCATAGGGTTGTAACATATTAAACTAGGAGGTGACGGTGCTCCAAACATGCCGGCAAAGCTGACACTCAAGCTGTGGGAAACCGAATCAGACGCTTTCGAGATGTCAGCAAGAGCAATGCAAAAACGCAAAAAGGAGTGAAGGCAGTTACGGTGTACGGTTTCATCGATCAGCGGGCGCTTTTAACGAGCATCGAACAACAACGAATGACACTGATGAGTTTTTGTTCAGAATATTGAGAACAATAACAACCCTGTCATGACAAAATCTGGTGGACAATTCCCGGGATTTAACAGCAACTTGAAATACAAAACAACAAGACTAGCAATAAGCAGGCGAAATACTCAGGGTGTAGGCCTGACCAGACCTGGAGAAGTACTATCTAACGGACCATGCGGCCAACTTCCGCTCCCCTGTAACAGGCTCGATCAGACTCCATTCATATGGTAGCGCGACTTGATTGGCTGTCCACGTATTTTGGAGAAGGAAGAGCTAATATCCGATACGATTCAGCGTCCAAAGGTAAGCCGCAGTTTTACGGTATACTTCCTTCTATGACCCACTGAGCACAGCGGGCGTGCATCTTTCCGCCCCTGATGCTATGAGGTCTGGACGACAGCTTATTAGGATCGGCGGATCCGCTTTTATGGATCTTGCGCTTCTGCACATGACGAGCTTCCTGATGACAGATTCCAAAGGAAGGGTTCCACGTGTGCGTAAAAGTCCTGGTTCCTATACGTGTTGAGACCCAGAAACGGCAGAACTTGCTCTGGTGTCATGATGTCCGATTGTAACCCTCGTTGAAAAGTAGCAGGCCGACACTAGCCAGTGGACTTCCCGGGTAGGACTTCAAGATTGACACGGTGCGATCCAAGATATGAAAGCTCCAGATGGCATGGGCTTTGGTGATTGTTGGGAGGTAGTTAATCAACGAGTAATTCTGTGTCGTGTTTTCTTATTGTCTAGATTCAATAGACTTATCAGCAAATGTGCATTGATTAGGCCATGTTCATAAGAACTAGTTGGGTCACTGGATAACGTAGTAGTGACGGAAAAATCAAACGTTCTTCTTAACAGTCCACTTGTATATCCAGGAAATGGCAAAGGGCTTTGTCATTGTGACTCTTCAGATTAAGGGATAAATTGGCCATATCTGTTGTATATTGATAGAGCATTTGCTTACACAACTGAGGATTAACGTAAAAACACCGTGATAAAACAGTGTTCTGCAGATGAGGAATTTCTACTTTTGGTCTGTTTCCCTTCCAGAGTATAGGAAACCTAGAAATTGCTGGGCGATAATAATGCCAGCGCATTAAGCTCAGTGCTGATGAATTTTGGATACCCAGTACTTTAATCACAAAGATTCTGAAGACATCATAAGTCTGTTAGAAGAAATCAGTAAAGGTCTACAGTCCAATGTGGCGAGATTTGATTTTCTTTCATTGGCATTTTGAGTAGTAACTCGTATGCGCAGGATAACTTAAACAGAAAGCAGTCCTCTGAGCTTGTTCTCCTGTAAGAATTGTAGGAGTTAGAAAAAAACAGCGAGATTTTCATCCTTGTAACTTTGGTTTACGCAGAGATAATTCTGTCTAGCCTTTAGGTTTTTTTCCAGACAAGCCAAATTTGGGACTAATTTTTTTGCTTCTATTCTAATTATCGTATAGAAACCCAATTTGTGCGTCCTGACCTTGCCAGGAACCCGATGGATCAGGCGGCGTAATTGGGCATATTACCTGTCTTTAGCTAGGGTTTCGCTAGGGCAAATTGGTGTAGATGTTTTTGTGATTTCAAAGTCCCAATATGAAGTCCGATCACCTGTTTTGTTAATAAGACCACTTCAGTGGAATTATCTTCTCCCACAAACGTAGTGTGTGGGCGTTGGTTTTCTCGAGTGTCTATGTATTAAAGCACCCGAGCGGAGAGAAGAAAGTATAATATACACAACCTTCAACACATATATTCGTTGGATTAAAGAAGTAAACATAACATTGCATGCTGGAACGCATTTGCATAAACACGTGACAGCTACAGCTAACTCCATGTGATGGCATGTTTCGTGTCTCCCGAACAGCGATTCTATATTCGTTGGATCAGAGCAGCCTCTGGTGGTGCATCATAATTAATAGAACTCACTGAATTCCTAAGCCAATCTCTATGGCTCTATGGTATTCGCATCAGTAGTCTATAATTATCTCCTTATATTGCCGTGCACAATCCCTCATTAGACTGCTGGAGTTTTGTTTGGCTGTCACGTGAATTTCCAAAGTTAGCATAAGAGTCACGGAAGTGAATGTTATTTGCTAAGTGAAATTCTTGAAGGAAATTGCTTTGCGTAAATTTACAGGGCTAAATAGGCCCATCGCGATCGGACCTTAAGAGACCTCAAGCAGCACATGACCGTCGTTCTGTTGGATACGGACATCATGGCATATCAGTCCTGATCCTACTCACCTAGGCTGGCTAATTTGGCTCAGCAACCATTGCCTTCTCAACTTTGCATGAACGCATTTTTAGTGACTGTCACAGTTAGAGTCGCAGGTGAAAAGTAGGCCATTAAGGTCCAAACAAACTGTTCCTTAGGGATGAGACATTCACATATGCACTCACGTGTACTCTCAATTTCATTAGTTGTCGCGTTCTGGGTTGGTGTTTGGGATATCCCGTGAGTTAGAGAGAATCTTCCGGCACGCGGACATCGTAACTCTTACAAAGCTTATCTGCAAGCACAATTGGTAACTGTACGGGAGTGAATGCTAATGGCAGGCAAGGATTTAGGTTATATGATATGGAACGATATTAGAAAAAAGGCATGTTGCACTGTGGTAACCGTTAGTGTGCTGCTAACTTCGGATGTTTTGTTATCGGTTAAATCCTATTTATTTTAAAAATATGATCTTCAATGGGAACCCACAAAAGACTTATCGCTTCCACTGTGAAAGCATACATTTGCCATATCAACACTGAGATTTGGACTCAATACCAATAGTATGCTTCACTTGAAACTGAGATAAGATGCCTGTCTGCACCCAAGACATGGTTGTGTATTCTTTGGTTGTTGTTGTGCTGCGGAATATGTTGGGCGAACGAATAGTTAACTTAAGAAAAGAGTACGAAGGCAGTTTTCTTCTCAGATCACCGGCGAAATCACCTGGTCAATCAGAAGTGCCGTCGTCTCACAGGTATGTCGTCAACTTTATCGAGCGGTTTCGAGTCATCTACCAGTTTCCTTGCCGGCTGCCTAAGTGTACCCGTGGGCACGGTCTGTTAACCATCAAAGCTACTGCAATAAGTTTACACAATCCAGCTCCCTGTCACCAAAATCACTTTGTGCTAGCGCTTAGCTTGCATTGGTTCTGTGACATATACCATCTGAAACACTACCTCTAGTCTCGCAGACGCTGCGGCGTCCAGCAAGATCGTAATCCACAGGTCTGTTGTGTTGGACGAATAGGAACTCACTTTGTAACTTCACAGCTTATTTTTTTACTACTATGTGTAACCCTTAAATTACTATTAACCCGAGGATGAGGCCCAGAAAACAATTTAGTATTATCAGTTTATAGTTATAGTCAGTTACAGCACAAAAATAGTTCCAAAAATGGGGTGTTGTCTATTCGAGTTAATACAGTCCAATGCGCGTTTTGTGCACTTATCCGAGCACGTAGGCTAAACCACTCAAACCCTGTCACACGCGAATGAAATTCTAAATTCAACATTGGGGGATACGTGCCACGAAACTTGCCTCATTAGTTTCGAACGGAACGCCTTGTAGTTTGTTTTTCAGTGCTGACCACATCTGGTTTGCAAGTGGAACATATAAACTGCATTCCGTCGCTTTTTGTAGCATTTAGTCGGCAGCAGGTGGTTAAAAAACCCGTTCCTGTCACGTCTGACTAGATGGTCACTGGAATTTGAGGAATAATCTCCCAGCTAGTTGGAAGCATTCAGGATTCTTAAAAGTTTTCTATACTGCCCGATACAAGACTGCCACTTTATTAGGGACATTCATGAGAGTGGGTGTCATTTTTACGGCTTATCGTCCCTCTGTTTCTTATTGAAGAGCCATTTAGTGTGTGAACAACAGAACTAGATAGGTTAAGATAAAACACGTACGGTAATGTTGAATGTACCAGGTGTTCTGCCGTACAAACTGCTTCGTTTTCTGTATCTTCCCTGCAATACTTTTGTTGTGAAAGACAAAACTGTGGCTCGAAAAACGGCTGTTTCTGTTCTCACAGATGGACTATTTAATGGGTTTAGATGTACCTACTACAAAACATGAACCAGCAAAGCAAGAATCATAGGGAGACTCATTGATCTATGCATGAACACATGCTTCAACTTCGACAGATGAGCTTACCAACAGCTTAAAGCAACAACCAAGTCATCTATAATACCAGTACTAATTGCAGAAGCCGTAATGCAGAAGTCCGAGCGCATTTTATTACCACGGACCAAGCCAAAGCTTTGGATACAATATCTGGACTATAGATTTGTTGCCATCAAACGAAACTCAATAAAAAACACGAATTGTTGAACAATATGTTCGAGAATATCATGTTCACAATGAAGCTGGAGAGAGACAACTATTGTTCTTGGATGGGACTCTTCACCCTTGCTTTTTCTCAAAAAAGGCATACAAGTCAAATGCTAAACTATTGTGGCAATCACCCGATGAATCACAAAAAGAGCTTCATCTGAAGTCTTTTTTTAAAGTGTAGAAAATCATTGCAGGGCAGTAGAAATGAGAAGAAAAGAAAACCATTTGTATCAAATATTACAAAACAAAGGATAACAAAGGAGACATTACCAGAAGTCTGAAGAAAGTGATCCCTCAGAAGCAACAATGACAATTGCTGGAACGGACAACAAAACGGATAGTTTTACCCTACATCTCAACTTTTTCAACTGATTGCAATAAATTACAACCACATGGAACAGAGCTCCACATTAAGAGGATTGATTACGGAGCCAAAGCAACCAGAACAACATTATCTACCAGACAAAGTGCAGTGAATTCAACATGCATTACAGCGGAAAAACCTGAAGTACGCAACCTAAGCCGATCGACGAAGACAAAGCGCTCGTAAGGGAGCACCAATAACTTTTCTTGATTTTCGTAAATGGAGATCAGGAAGATCACTTATTCAATATGGAAGACTAGGAGATTCTGCCGCATGGAATTACCTAACACACAAGGAAACTTCTAGAAATATGGTAGTTCACAAAGAACTCAGTCGACCAACACACTGAACTGAATTCAGTTTATGCACCTCCACTAGCAAAAGATTGCGAAGTAGATCGAATAAAACGGACATGGCCGAGCACCAAACAAACGGATCACAAGACAGGATCAACCGAGGGCACATTTCACGAGGTATCGATCAGAGGTGTCAAGTACCAAAGTCACCTGCAAGTCGACCAACCTGAAAACGAATGAAGAATCTAATCAACAAGATTACTTATCAGGGCAACCAGTAACAATCGACGGTCACTCTCCTCAGAGGCAAGCACATAAACTCGCATTCTCCACTACTCGACGCACAACTACCAGTATACAACCCTGGCCCACTTCACAACGACACACTGATGATATTACCTCGACTAGTGACGAAACTTTCGCAACAAAATCGTCAATTTGAGTGAACAAAACGGAAACCAACAATTTTCCACTCTGCAGGATGCCTGGAGATGACTGCACCAAAACCCTGTGCCCTGTAAAAACTATTCTGAGAATTTACAGTACCATGGAGGCAGAATTCCTCCTGATCACTATAAAGGATATTTTCAGGCAGCGACGAATGGTTCCCCATCGTCTTCCGTGACCACAATGCAAAACGTGAATGCTAGCTTCAAAGCGTTGGTTCTGAAAGGCTTGTGTGGATGAAAATCAGAATTTGTTTTCCGTTGGCATCTGCCAAAATACCCTCCCCATCTTAGCTTGGCGTCCATCCAAGTCGCAGCTACGATGTTGTAATCTGGAATAGATGATTAGGAAATGTTTATTTTGCTAGAAATCCGCTTACTTGAAGCTTTATTTAGCGTTTACTTAGTTGTTTGGTTCCGATTTTTGGATTTACCGCAAGCTCCATTTTGGCGAACATGTGCAAAGATACCAGATCCGACTTCTGAGCGTTTGTCAGATCGATTCTACAGAAACGTCCTTTAAACTGTCATGCACCAGACTGGCACTACAACCCCATCCACTTGACCTGTTTGATAATCATAAATTATTGACACACCCTGATCCCCTGAACTCCCAGTGATAGATATTGGCTGTTAAGTCACTCATGACATGAGAAACCGCATTCCAGATTGTGTACAAACAATAAGCAGAAAATTCCCTTATCCCAAGTGACAGTTGGTTCAGCTCATATTGGTCAAAGCAGTACTATCACAAACATTCGCAGTGTGTAGAGGTGGTCATCTTTTCCAAGACACTTGTCAGACTTACTTGAACAACGAAGATTGATACCAATTGCGTCATGATTTCAATGACAATTAGCTCCGCCTACTTCCCACCAGTCGGACACCGGTGCTAACACACATCATGCCTTAAGATTGCCGGGTCACATGCCACACGAGCTCGACAAGGGTGTGTCATTTACTGAGAGCCGTATGTGGCGATGAAATGAGCTCAAATAACGAAGTGCTGACAGGACTTTATTTAATCTCAGCCTCCTTGACTGTCGCTGCTTGATTTATGCCGGCTACAAGTGATCTGATCTGTCGACAGCTCCAATGACATACAAGGTGTCAGATTATCCAGAACTTTGCGATTGATTAACGGGACTATTCCAACTTGAAGGTACACCGGGTACGCGCACTTATTGCCAAATATTTTCAATGGACAAGAGTGAACGGATAAACAAAGAACATTGTGTCATAACGACTAATCAATTGATTCATTATCCTGCCCAGGTCGTTTAGCCCATGACCCTCCCTGTAGCTTCAACATGATAATACAGTGCAACAATGTTCCTGAGACATTCATTTAGTAACGTGAATCCTCTGACTCGGTATATGAAAACTATATGCCAGTGATGGGCAACACATCGAGAATGGTCTGATACGATCAGGATAACAATTTTAGTTAAACATATGCTGAATTGATTTTTTATTTACACATCCCTACTTGATGCGGGATCAACCTGAACCCAGTGTGACCTTTGATTTCTTCGTCAACTTCACGAATGTTGATACAACGGGAAAGCATACACACTAGGGTCCTGAATATATGGAGGTGGAGAGAACTGAGAGTGGAATACTATCCGACGCTTGGTACCTGTGATTTCCAAGGTAACTCACTTTTCATTCTCCGCTGTTGTGGAATTGTCTGGTTTTGCGGTAATGTCTACGCAACCCATCTTGTCATTTCGAGTTTGAAGCCATAAAACGTCTACGTGAGACGGAGTGTTCAACTTAACGCGGTAATCGTGATCATAATTTAACGCATCGCACAATGTCAGGCTCATGGGCTGGATGATTTTTGGTGAACTTTCATAGGTGGAGTGTGTGAGCTTTGCACTAAAATGCACCATCGGAATGATTCACTGCCAATGGTGGAATTATCGGCCTCCATACCAGCGAGTGTTGAACAGATATCCGTTTCTGTCACCTTATATGTGCAATCGAAGCCGCAGTTTTGAATAAGGGATGGCCAGCGCTCGAGGTATCCTATTTCTCCTAACCCTGGTAAATTTTGAATCAAGTAGTTTTGCGCTGTGTTCAAAAGTGCACACATTTTACTAAATTTGAAATCTTGTCTAAGAAGTTACAGCAAGTTCGACTTTCGATCCAAACCTGTGTGTGGTCTTATTACAAGTCCTTTTACTTTCAATTAAACACTATGATATGTTCAGTATATATTTGCATACATGTTTTCACATAATCTATCACAAATAATCATTCTAGAGTAGCATTGCCACGACAGCATTTGGCCAGTCTTCAGGTTGGTGAAACATCATAATAGCTTAAGCCAATTAAGTTTAGTTCAAAATACGGTTAAATTTGTAGACGTGTACTTCGTCTTGAATCACCTGAACACTTCGGAACACCAGATGTTTAGCATAAGATTTCTCGGTTCCGTAAACTCTTCTTATAGTTGCCATAAACCTTGTCGAATCTTTAGTAGCGGCATTTCCTGTCATCTTCATTACTATAGGCCCCAGCATAGGTTCTCATTTTAATCATTAGACCGGACGAAACCCTCTGTTACCAAGGCAGTGGTGTAGCCAACGGTTTGTCTTACTAATCATAAGGCCATTAGATGGTTGTGTGAGATTTTATGTTTGGCAGAAGTCATAAAATTCCCCTGCCCGCGGTATTCGTTGCCATCAACACATATTGTGTGAACCACAATAGTAATGGACCATCAATGGCGAACAATACCTCCGACAAGCATTACTCGTCTGTGTAATGCTGCGTCTTTACAACTTCACCGATCATCCGAAACCTGCTACGCAAACGTCCACCTACATGGCAGGTAAACTTTTATGACAGTTCTTCCACAGCTATTACCTTTTCGACAGACAAGTTCATGTGTTTCTAATTGCGCAGTATAATGTTCATTTCCGGTGAACTTCCACCAGCCAATGAGAATCAACCGTTGATACCGCCAGAGATGTACGCAGCATCTCTCTCTGCAGGTACCAGAAACGCACAAACAGACGTTACTAGCACGAGCGTCACAACTTGGTATTAGTTATCCTCCGGGAGTTCTGTCTAAATGAGTGAATTCTCTTAGCGAAGGTCAGGTGATCCGAAGGAGAATCCAAGGTCATTTTTTACTGAGGGAGCATATAATTTCGCCAGCATTACTTACTGATCGAGCAGGGTAATGTAGCTTTAATGGATGAAGCAGAGAACTGGTTTGGTGAGATGGGGTCCCGAGATTTATTTGAGGTTTTGTTACCGGTGTACACAGCGGAACTGTAAAGGGAACCTAAAAGACTGTTCTCCTATGTCTATTATGTTGAAGTTTTACAGCTTGCTACTTTTTCATTCAAAACAATAATGACTAGTCCACAAGGTGGGTAACATTTAATAGGTTTGATGTATTAATATTATTGTAAATTGTTGTTATTGTTAATATTATTGTTAATATCAATAGTACATTCATATTTGTATATTTAGATTTACAGAGGAATGAGAAGAACACGTCTCTTGATTACGTAATGAACCTAGGTCAATCGTAGTGTGAGGTTTTGTGATTTCAATTGAGGTTTCGTCCTGTCAGTAATGCCAATCTATGCTGAAAAGCCGAGAAGCATTCCACAGCTGTTTCATCCCTTTTGGGAAGCTTCAGCAGTGCATACCTCACAAAAAACTCGAGGGAGATTCAAACCCGTGACCTTCTGGTCAGTGGTTGAACACTTAATTATTCGGCCCCGAGCGGCTGAACAGCAGTGTGCTCAGCTCTCACTTGGACAGGATACAGCGCCACTCATCCTTCGATCACAGAAACCATATCACGTGGTCACGTAGTGACTGGCTCGTCCAGCAACGACTTCTCAGTCGGCAGTTTCACTCATCTTGTGAAATCGCTCTTTCTCTCAGCCACTTATAAATTGGTCGTTGTGTGAGATGTTGTAATTTTCAATTGGGATTTTGTCCTGTCTGAGTTTCTTTAAATGCACACTGCTGACGATTCTCAATAAGGATGGAACAGCTGTACGGTGCTTCTCAGCTTTACAGCATGGACTGGCCTCATTGAGAGGAGGAACTCTCTAGTGAGAACACAGTTCATCCTAATGGTGACATCAAGGTCCACGTTTTCGAAAGAAGTGACCATAAGCGGGGGTGACATTACCAAGAGGCCAAGCCTTGGCAGAACAAACTCATCAAACTCTTCCATACAGTATGAACCAAACAGTAACTAAGGTTCCGGTTTCATTATTCCATGCAAGGTATTCTTGCATGCACTGACTACGGAGATTTACAACATTTTGTCTTTGTTCTGCTTGCGAAATGGCGCAAACGCCTTTCAGCAAAAATGTTGCTAAATTAATGCCTTTTATGGTCCGCATTCGTAGCCTTCAAGGAGCCGTTACTTTACTTCTGCAACTACTACATTGGTTTCATCCCTTTTTGTTTCCCGCTGGATCCAACTACTCGTCCATTCCCTTATTGTTCATGAAATTACCAAGGACTCTGCCCAAAATATACTGTCCAGTTCAACTGTGGCTTTCAGGTGTGTGGTGCTACTAGGCCCGAGCGTTGTAGCTGAACGATTTATTTGACATCATGCCACCATAATCAGCTGGGTGACGCGTGCTTCTGACTTCCATTACAAGAATGAAGCATATCTAATCGTCCTTTATTTTTCCATGTGACGTCCCTGTGAATGACGCTCGTCACAGAGCTTCACAGACATTTTTTTCCATAAAACGGTCGATGCCGATGCATTACACAAACTCCATCGATTTACGCAAACAGCATTACTTGCACACAAGGTCAGAATCATTTGATAGTTGCAGTAATGTAACACCGCTTGTTGCTTGTCTGTACTTAGAAACCACCTCTCCCGCACACACCAACGTACGGACCAGGGTCTGTCCACATGTTACAACAGATATGCTCACACCTGTAAGTGTGTATAACTACGAATCGGTTACGTGAGAAAATCAGCAACCAAATACACTTGTTGACAGAACCTAAGGCGGGGATAATGTGGTGGTGGCACAAAACTTCCAAGGCGCGCAATAGCGCTCTCTGCTGTCTAACTAAATCGTACGCCAGAGATGAGTGACGGATGGCGGATCTTGATGGGTGACAATATAACGAAGGGTAAAAAGGAGGAAAATTCTCCTCTCAAACCCACCGGTGAGGAAGGTTGAGAGTGTTGTCATGGCGGTTAAAGGTGTAACGAAGTTATACTGTACAGCGTTTGAGGAATGTATCCGGCATCGGTATGGGGTTTAAGCTCGTCGAGAAACAAGACAGACCAGGACACTATTCACAAAAAAGCTAGGCCGTGAATCCCATATTCCAAGTAAGTGATGCGTAGTCAAGTCTGGAATGAACCATGTGGCCGAATAGAAACAAAGCTACGGTAGATAAATAAGCATCAGCTGTGTGCAGCATATTCAGTTGAAGAATATCATAAACGACAGATTCAGTTGAGTCTCTTGTGAAAACCAAATTGATTTGCAAATGAGTGTATTTGTTGAAATCAGTCCAATGTGGGTTCAAGTAGAACATATGGTTGACGGAAACTCGGGGACTGCGCCTACCTGATGAGCCCCAATAAGGGCGAAATCGGTCGTGGGCTGTCGAAGAGTTTTCAGCAACCTTGTTAGTAGTTTCCTTTATGAAAACACTAATCGTGCATTCAATCATAGGACAAGCCCAGTCTAGGCAGGACAGCCATAAATACAGACGCTGTTTATCTCAAGGATTAGCATGCCTTGGTGCTCGACCATACACGATCCATTTGAAAGCAAGCTGCAACGAACGTGCTGATCTGAATAAAATCACAGAAGTGACGTATCTGCATTAGCAGATACTTCCAGGAGAGCCATCAATGAAGGGTCAACTACGAAGCACCGATGGGCAAGTTAGGATAAGTTTTTCACCTAAATCCTAACAGAAATTAAATTATCGCAACTGTCACTTAGGTCATTCGAAGACACCTGTTTCCACATTTTAATAGTCCGAAATAACTCGCGCATACGTGTTTCTCTGCCTGTGAGAGGTATGCCCATGTGCAGTTATGCTCTGAGATTAATGAGGTATCGCAGTGGAACTGAGTTGAATTGTGGATTAAAGCCACCAACTCGATGGTAATTAAGGTGGAATATTTATTGTAATATTGTCATGCATTAGTGGGACTTCTTGCTCACCGGAAACTGCTTGCACCATAATCTAGAGATCCCATCATTTTTGAAGACACGTCCATATGGAAAACGGGATAACCTTGTATGTACTGAAGATATCAAGTCACAACATAAAGAGAGTAGCAAGTAGCAGCTTCTTTAGTGCGACCCCCGAGCGTATCCGTGCTTTAAGAACGCTATGACCCTGTTATAAACTGTTAGGATAATGATGTTCCAGATCTAGCTAGTTGCTCAACAAGTATCTCATTTGGCATTCAAGTGGATAATTAAGTGCCGAAATGAACCTCTCTTCATTCTTTCAACATCACGTTCCGTTTTTCCCACTTTGTGCAGTTTGTAAACAAATTTCTTCGCTTGACTGATTTTACTGTTCAGATTGAAGCAGGTCTTAATAATGTGAACTTGAAATTTTGTTGCCAATGTTTCACCAAATACCAGTTACAAGACAAATGCATACTGCTTCATACGGTCGAATAGAGAACTCTTGGGAAACCATACTGTTGGAAATAACTAGTGCTTTGCGTACAATGGGCAATATCAGATCAAGTGTTATTTTGCTCCTCTTATTGCTTTTCAAACAGAGTACTAGATAAACCGTTACCATTAACAGCGACCACACAGCTTTGATAGAACAACGCCTAAATGAGCTTAAATATAGTTGTCCGTCTCTCACGACAAAAAACGATATATTATTTTCTTGTAAGCAACCACATGAAATGTGTGAACACGATTACTATCTGATCATTTTACATTAATCAGCCCGGTGATGAGTTTCACCATTTGTTTTCCCCATACAAACACAAATGAAAAGTATAAGGCGTTTGCAGGGTGGGGAAATCAAGGAGTGGATGGAAGAGGAAAACACGAAACGGAATGGGTGGAATATCATCAAGACAGCTTGTTGGTGATGCTCTGCTAAACAGTGACATGATCTGCTGATGGTCAGGACAGATAAAATTGTTTTATCATTTGTCCACTCAGCGTGAAAGTCACTCGCTGGTAGTCAACACATATAGTTGATGATTTACCGGGTAACCCAAAACTGTGTTTCTCTACCACGAAAGCTATTCAGTTGTTTGCATCAGTCGGATAAAACTGGAGTGAGCTTCGCCTCGTTATCCATGCACACTTGATGCTCATTCACTTGGAAACCGACCATAAAATGAAATGCTGATCAATCCACGGCGAAGAATGGGCTAGTTAAAAATGACAAGGTTGTGAGACTTTGGTTCATAATGTTGATATTAAAACGAGTGGCGAAACATATTTAATATGACCAGTTTCATTTAGATAACTCGCAAGTACTAAGGAAAATAGCACATTTCTTTATCATCCTGTAGAAAATTTGAAACACCAAAACATGGTTCATTCTAATGTCTTCTTCATTTTAAATGAACAAATTTTCTGCGACCCGGGCAATCGCCTTGTTTTATTTTGAAACCGGTTCTAGGCACTTACAAATTACCCGACGAGGTTGCGCACAAACGAAATATTTTTAAGGGTATTTTTTCGAGAAGGATTACATTCCAGACAAGTCGCTACTGTCAGTGGTATACATATCAGCGAACGTGGATACTGTAGACCCATTCTTTGTAGCCGGAAGAAAAGTAAACACATCACCAACTAGTTACTACCACAGTCGGTCTTCTGCCCAAGTGAACGTCCTGTTAGGTTCTGATGGGATCCTGCATTTTGATTCACTCAAGAGTGGCCTGTTGCTGATTTTAGCCTAGTGGAGATAACTTCATCGAATTCGCCTTCCTCACATAACTAACTCGACTATGTTCATGCTTCTAGACAGACATATACAAGTTTTCGGATAGCAACAATATTCAGCTATAACAACCCCACATGTTTGCTAAAGTGTTAAATAGCAGTAGCTCAGGTTGTATAGACGGTCGTTGTTTTATCCGCTTAGCTTCGCAGTTTGGTCGCAAACTTTTCATCTTCGGTCGAGATGATTTACGCAACAGCGTCATTTAGCGGTGAGTCGGTGTGTAGGCCTTAACCATTGCTCTGCTCGTCAAGTTGACCGGGAAGTTGATCTGTGGTCGTGATTGGTAGTTCGAATAGTTGATCTTGTTTGTCCGCTAGTTGCCACGTCATCTGTTTGGCTGACATTCGGACTGCCGTTGACCCTGACCTCTGCCACTCTTACGCGTGACCTTTGTCTTTTCGATCCTGTGGTTATCGCCCCATCCGCCCGTCTGACCATCGGTTCTTCTTGAGTTGGTGGGCTATTTCGGCGGCTCTTTGCTTCCAGCGCTGCGTGTGTCGATTCTTAAGTCTGTAACAAGATACCATAATTCCATTATCCTCCTTCTTGGTCTTGTAATTCTACATTCCAAACCCTTCTAAGTACCGAATTTTCGTCTTTTGATCCCAGTTTATGGAAACCAAGGGAAGTGGGTCGTGTTTTCTGGCAGCCGTCTTATTTTCTTTCATCCGTATAGACAGTTTTCTTCCAATTTGTTTAGCAGAGTATTGATGATAGTGCGTAAACTATCTGCTTCTTGCAGCCCCATTGGCCTTGTAAACGGTTTGCCCCGTAGTAGATCAGAAATGTATCCGGGATAATCCAAAAGGCTTCTTAGTAGCCCACAAGCCAACTGCCATACTGAGAAAATTTATTTCCGAGGGACAAGAAGTTCAAGTTATCTGGCTTGAGCAAGCAGTAGGTTTTCAGTAAAATGGTCAAATAAAATAAACGACGATATTCACGTTCGAATACCTATGAAGAACCGTAACCCCTTCAGTCTATATAACAATGCTGAATGACGTATGTAGATTTTTGCCGAATAATGTGGTTTCGGTTCTAGAACCCTCACAAGCCTGCAGCCACTCTCAGTATGAAGGCCGACGATAGAGGCTTATGCAATATTTTTCGGCGATTGTTCACTATTCACATGCCGTTTTCCAATTTCCACTGTTCAAACTCATATTTTGAGCCAGTCAATCGCAAAACTCATATTACCTTCACCGTTTCGGTTTACGCAATTCGATTCGGATACAGAGGGAGCCATTTGACAGCTCTCAGTTGAGGTCACCTATGGGACCAAACAACAAAGCAAACCCTAGGGGTTATCTGTCCTGTCATTCGTGAACACCTTCCGGATAAACTTCAGCTGTTTGTTCTCAGAAAAAAATGATTGGGTTACTTGTTTTGGCTGAAGCTGGTAGACCACAGCCACTCGGAATTTTAAAGTAGGCAAAATAGTGTGCATTCGTTTGAGGCGATTTGGTAAGGAAAATGCAGAGTACCATAACACAGGAAAGCCTACTCCATGATTCCTATGCACATTGTTCTTCCCACTAAACCACTTAATCTTCTCCAGCCGTAGAAGAAAAGTCCTCGGTGCCTACAGTACTCAGGAGGAAAAACTGTTTGGTGACCAACGTCAAGCTGGTGGTGGACAGAATACGTAAGATAGACCATCTGGGGATGGTTATACGAGGCATGAGGATATTCCATGGATCGTTCAAACTGAATAAATGTACTTCATTCCGGTTTTGTGGTTCCTGGTGATGGCATAATTAATCTGTCAACTAATCTACCCGCTGATGAGCAGGCGAGACAGTTATATTTCACAGCTGACTGCGTCATCCAATGATGGAGGTGGAACGTATTCAGCAGACTGGAAGAAACACTACGCAGTGTAGAATGTTGCTTGAAACCAACGCACATTTTGTAGTTAGTAAAGAAATTTCGGAGTTCCTTATCTAGATTTTATCCCACAAAATAAGGCAGTCTAAGCAAACTAGGATGCATATTCACAGAACGCCGCGGGGATTCTACCTTACATCCGACGTGGCTGTAAAAATTACGGCTCTAAATTACGGCTCTAAATTAATACTGATTTTTGAAAAGGGTGAAACAGGTGTAGGATGTTCCTAAGCTTGTCAGCATGGGTTCATTTAAAATGCACGTTGAAATCCACAGATTGTGATTTCGAGATTCTCTCAGTTTGTCCATCGACTGGAGGGGACACCTCCTAACCTCATAGGGAGCATCTTATCCTGGGCTGGCGCAATATGCTACTAGAGCGGTATAACAACAGACCTCATGAAATAAAATCTGAAATCTTTGGTAATCAGTTCGCTACTGTTTCCTAACAGGGAGCAATTCCCTGCCCGAAATCAAGAACAGCGAACGCCTTTCAAGGCGACAGCTGTTGCTTGTCTAACCGCGGTGCAACAAGGTGTTTGGTTAGCTGTACTGCAACATTGCTCGCGCCGACTACTGATGGGCGTGTTCACATTACTCGAGTGTATTTTAACAAACCCTGGGAAGTAGAAATAAGTGACTCGAAGGTGACTGGGTTGGCTACTGGCAATACGGTCTCAGATTGTCATGCAGATATGCTATATCACTCAACAGATGCTCAGGTATGTGGCTAGCACTGAAAATATCCCCTCACAAAATGATGACCAAGCTTCGCCACAGAAAATGTTTCACACGAAGAATAAACAGAGTAAAATATAGTGTCCCCAGCCATCGAAGTCAAAATATACTCAGCTGACACACCCACAATACAGTCCTGCATGAAGTAAACAAGCACAAGTACAGTGCCAGTACCCGTTAATGATGCACACTGAATTCTGCAGTTTCAAAAGGATGTTTCGGTGTATCATCACCAAACTGAATCCACGCCGTTTGATGGTAGTCCTTATTGCGAAGGGGAAATCCCTGAACATTGTGGTGTTCTTCAAATTACAGTATAGTTAAACTTGTTGCATGGAATGCGCGGACGAAAAGTGGAATTAGTGTGTACGAATGCGTTACTTTCGAGCGATGGCGTAAGGACAAAGTATTTTTATGTCTTAATTTGGAAGAAAACAAGCGCGCATTCTCTCAGCATGGTCTACAGCAATATAGGGTCATCCATAGTGGATCGAACCACGTAAATCGGAGTGGTATTCAATGGACTAAACCATTCGACCACCGAGCTTCATCTGATTAAACTCTTACTTTCCTTTTAGTCGCAACCATTTAAATCGAATGCACTGGAAAACTTATAATTGGGGAAAACACTCCTCATCGTCATGGACAGAGGTTCGCTGTAGGTGAGAAATTATAATAAAACTTGACCGGATTAACCAGGACCATTGTCAGAAGATGTACGTCCTTCAATCACATGCTTTCCTGGCATAGATGCAGCACTAGCTGATAAGACATTTCGCACCGTAGTTCTTTGAGACTGCATTGCAGTCAGGACGACCCACATTGGAGGAATTGGGATGTCCAGTGGGCTTGCGAAGCGATCAGCAGGTCCTCCAACCCCATCTTTGAGGTCACTCGAAACCCAAGTTCAAGGTTTGTCCCGATGAACTAGTGGAGCAGACAGCTGTGCCTCACCCATATACTGTTCTTAACTGGATATTTTATGTGGTCGATTTCATCCTTCTTTTCGTGGCAAACGAATAAACGGCGTCATCATAGACGTACAGCCAATAAACACAGTTTGTTAACCACTGTTCAGATTATGAAAATACGGTGTGGATGAGCGGAAAATCATTTTACGAAAGGTGAATAACAATATGGCAAGCTTTCAACCGGATGGAAAGCAATTTTTGTGAACAGTCATTGATTCCCTTTGTTGACTCAGACCGTCTCCTGAAGACGTTGTTCACATGTGTTATCACTATACCTGTAAATTGGATGGTGTTTTGAAGTGGATTTGTCAAACTGATTTTGAAATAAGACTTGAGGAGTATTGCAGACAGGACTCCCAAGAGGCGCATCACTAACATGACTGACGGGAAAAGCTCTCACATGAAGTTACGATATCAAGCTCAGCAATCAGACTGTTACCATCCAGCCAACTTATCAGTCTGATTAGCTATTGGCATAGTAACGATCGGAACGGACCACGGTGAAGCAAAAGTACCGAACTTCGTTCGTGAATAAGGTCAAAGGCAATGATACACCGCTAAACATTCTGATATCGAAGAGTGATCTCACACTTTGGAGGTTTCAACCACACGTTTATTCAAGCAAGCAACTACAGGCCTTTCAAAACTCAGTTAACTAGTAAAGCTGTTTTTTTTAGCTTTTAGTGTTCCGTCCTGCATACTACTAGGCACGTATTTGATGACAGCAGATTCGCCGGCCAGATGAGTCTTAATTATGACTAAGTGATAATATAAGTTAAAAAACATTGGGTAGTTCCTTAAACAGTTAAGATGATAAGCTTTTACGTAGTTTAGATGTTTGTTTAGAAGATCGACCCGGAAACCATGCGGTTACACTCACACAATGCACTGCACTGACACACTCGTAAATGAGACCACGAGGAGCGGAATTGTCTTTGAGTTTAACGAAAACAGTTCGATACCCCTAGATAAAACGAATTCATTATGCTGGTATTCAGGAAAACAACACATTGACGTAAATGACCATCCACTGTTGTCTTACAAGGTAATAATATTTCAAACATCCAATACGATAACTAAATGAATCCTAACCCGAAGGGGTGTCACTGCACGAAGAGAGGCTTTTCGGCTTCTTGGATCAGCTTCTTTTGGAAAGTAATACATAGGTGA
The DNA here is from genome assembly GCA_004794785.1 of Opisthorchis felineus. Taxonomy (NCBI): domain Eukaryota; kingdom Metazoa; phylum Platyhelminthes; class Trematoda; order Opisthorchiida; family Opisthorchiidae; genus Opisthorchis; species Opisthorchis felineus. Next base: position 809,228 of record SJOL01007680.1, read on the forward strand.
GGAAAATCAGTGCGCGGCCCAAAAAACCTCCAAAATTTGCGGAAGCTCGAAGAGTAGATTGCTTTAAAGAAAATACTCATTAATGACTGAATATGCATGGCGCATGATATAAAATCAGGAGGCACTATCTAGCGACCCTCCCTATTGCGACTTCCTCGTGTGACTGCGAGCCGTACTTCCCAGTATCACCACCCCTCTAATGCGTTTGTTATTCCCGAGACCACACTGGAGAGGAAACACTACACAGTGCGCTGCTCATGTGACCCTCACCTGTAAAGTAAGGTGGACGCAACGGTAGCTGTGTACACCGACGGAGATCAATTTTCAGCGGCCACACTTTTAGCAGATGTAACATGTCAAACAAACAACGAGGAACAGCGCAAACTTTGGATAGAAGCGAAGGGCTATAACAAAGACCGCCGTTGAAGATGGGCCTAGAGATAATAATAATAATTATTATTATTGTCCAGCTGTAACACCCTTTCGGTTCCTCGCTGCCATGCCATCCGAAGGAAGCATGAGGACTGACATACTGTCGGGTTGTTGAATCCTAGACAGAACCAGTCGCGATGCCGGTGTTGGATTTGAACTAGGAGTCTTCCAGTCAGTAATTTCGCACTTTACCAATGAGCTATCTCGAGATACTCACACTTAATGGATTTGTAAGTTAAATATGGGACCACAGAATTGTTCAGCTGTAATACCTTTCCGGTACCTAGCCGCCATGCCACCCAAAGGAAGTACGAGGGCTGGGATACTGCCAGGTTGCCCGAGCCTAGACAGGAACAGCGGAGATGTAGAGGTTGTGTTCGAACCACGGACCTTCCGGTCAGTAAATTCGCGCTCTAACCACTGAGCTATCTCACCCAATATTGTTGGAACATGTACTTCCGAAAACAGTCTCAAGCCTTGAGCTTGCACTGGAGGTCGAGGTAGCTGTCAAAAGAGCAGAATATAGCTGTTAGCCTTCACCGGAAAAGATCGTAAGCGAATGCTTAGCAGAGGTCGTGAGGTGTTGATTAATGATGGAAGCAGGAAAAATGCAAGAAAATGCCAACCAAGTTTAAACTCCAGTTTAAAGAAGCAAAGCCTTTCTATTTGAGTACGAGAAATAAAACAGAGGAGCAATAGAGCCAGTGTGGGAGAGGGAAACAATCAACAACGGACAGCTTAATTAGTTCTCCAAGAGTGGTTAAAGCCTTGGGCACAAACACAGAAAGGAAGGCTGCTCACTTCATCAAACACAAACTGAACATGCGCAGATCCAGCATGACTGTGGGTCAACCGGACCCTTGGGCACATCACAGACATGGAGCTGAAGAGGAATTAGTTGTCAGCTGCACAGTTTTGAAAACACGTGCACAGTCACCGCTCAAAAGTTTAATGAAAATCCAACTAATTCGGTATATGCTAAATGAGGGGTCGGTGGACCGATCTACAAATAAACTAAACTAACTAAAGTAAAGCTATCCCGATTATAAGGCAGAACATGAATCAGGATAAGGACAACCAATAATTATATCACCCGTGTGCTTGCAAGCTAGTCCGGTGGATGTCATCGTTATCATTAATGCAGGAAGAAAACAAAAAATGAGATAATATAAAGAGTGGAGGAGGCCAAAGGAGGGAGGCGAAAAGGACTCTTAACCAATACGAGTCATAAACGGCGTATCCTGGGAATAGTCTGACAGTAGATTAACTTAATCATGGTCAAAACTTTCAGCAGTAAGCGCACTCAGGTGCACCCCTGAAACTACCTGAGGTGTTTGTGTAGGCAGATAACAGTAATCCGACTACATGACCATTACCACGAGGCTCCGGTGCGATAGCACGCACGGTTGGGGCACCAGCACCAGACCGGGGCTGGCAATAAACAAATTGGATGGTGTCAGAAAGTCCCGAATT
>SJOL01007680.1:817049-849266 GCA_004794785.1 Opisthorchis felineus
ATTGTATGGTAAACTTTGGTTGTGACTGGCAAAGTTTGCCTACTTCTAAATGATGAGCTTGTTTGCAGAGGAAACGGGAGACCTAGGTCGGGACCAACCTGTTTACTCAAGAATGACTAGCAGTCGAAAAGGGAACCACTCGATAGGTAGCAGATGGCGACGCAGTTGATTTTTTCCCAAGGTTGCTCAGCAGCGCAAAGATACCAGGTCACAACCGGGCTCACTGCGTCCAAACCCAGTGGTAATCAGAAACAACTGCTGATCAGCATATACTTGTAAAAGACCCCAACTATTATGACTGCACCATGCGTCCAGACTGAACATACTATGAAGGCGTGACTTTGAGTAACTGAGGGGCCCTAAATATGCATTGAAATCTACTGTTATGGCCCGAGCTGTTTGTGCCGGACCAGAGTGTGGGTTGTTTTCGAAAGGTGACATTCGAGGCATCAGAGTTAGTGCACAAATGGGCACGACAAATAGCCTTCAGTATTCCGACCAGTGCGAGTTGAAAGTCCGCTAGCACGATGGATTATTTACAGGTATCCATTCGAGTAATGATGCTTCAGCCCGCGAAACGATAGTCATATCACTACTGGCAAAGCCCACCGCAGTATTATTAGGAGTCATTAGGTGGTAGCATCTACATCGAGAGGGTGCTGTAGCTACAACTACTGTACTTGGATCTTCTATTCAATTTTCAGAGATGCAGCGGATAAAAATCGACAAAGTATCTGGAGTAAGTGCAACAACTTCTTGACCGATCTACCTGAGAACTTGCATGCCGAACATTGCAAGAAAAACGGAGGAACGAAGCGTGGATAGCGGCGGCGTGCGATAGGTCAGTCCCTTAGGTGCCCCAGTGATCTGTCTACAATTGTGATCAGCAGAAGAGTGGTCGTCAAGTAGGCTAGGTCGGGAGTTTTGGGATAACAATGAATAAGTATGGGAGATGTCAAGAATCGTATGTTTTCGCTTCTCCGCCCTACTGTATGTGGCGAAAAAGGCGACCCGGATTGTGTCCACGTGCAATGACCGATGTGGCATTAAGGTTTATGTGGCGGAAATACTGCAAGGGAGGACAATTAGGGTTCTACGTAAGGGCATTTGGTGTAGAATCCTGACCGCAAGGCAACAGTGGTCGATATGAAGCTGCTGGGGTGGTCTACACGTGGTCCAACCCAAAACCGAAGGGGTAGGAGATTTTGCTTGTCAAACCTATATTGATTGACCAACCTGGTAGGAGAGCCCTGGCGTTGCATAGACATCTACCTGTACAGTTGAATAAGCCCAAATCAGGAAGATATCTTATTCCACCAGATTGCACCAAGGTCCTGGCACCCAGTCAGGTTCTACAAGCAGAGTCATTGCCACCCAATCAAGCTGGATAATCACGAATATGGTAAAACAGAAAAGCGCGTAGGACAATCTCTAACCGCCGAAACGGACTCCAAACAGTAAGATATCTAAAACTTATGAAGAGGGGAATCGGGAATCCATGACAGACCACAGCTGTTGTAAGGATGCTTGTGGGAATTCCACTGTACACCGTAAAGCTAATAGGGGAATAAACGGCGCTAATAATCTTTACATAATTCAACAGGATTTTCCACTGATTAGGTAGACTTATGGGTGTCAAGTTAAGGTTGACTTGAGTGAGATTGATGGTCAACGGTGCGCGCGACACTGCTCAGATTTTTCTTGTCGTGAAGTTGTGCCCCGTGCACTCCTACCTGGTTAAAATCAAATGCTGATTCAGCGGTGCCGGTCAAAGTGGGGAAAAGCCTAACCGAAAAGGTTCCACTACGATTCGAGCCTTAGCCATCAAAATTTATGTGGAGTAAATCCTATCGAAGAAGCTCATAAACCCCTTTAGAACAACCCGACTGTATGACAAGGACCCAGCAGTCTGGTACGGAGTATATCTTTTTACTGTGTATTTGAACTACTGAATTCGTATCAGCAGCATGATGACACCGAACAAATTCGGAGAGCGAGAAGATGGTGGTGGGCAGCGCAGCTACCTGACGAGCAGGGCAGGCTACGAAATAGCGCACAAAAGGTGCTACGCCAAGGCGTAAGAAAATACGAACATTAAAAAATTAAAAGTGGAAAACCACCGGAATACAGCTGTGATACACGGAGATGGGGTTGTCGAAAGTGTGCAATCAAACAATACTGTCCTATGTACACCAAGTGCCAACTATCAACAGCAACACCGCAAAATCTGTGTGGAACATTCCAAAAACACGCAGGCAAAGGTGGGCTAAATGCAGCCACACATCAAGTGTATCACAGTTGAAGAATCTGCGACGGTGGTGGTGTGGCTGGACCGGGCGCTGAAGCAGCAACCGGCGGAGAATGAAAAGGGTATGTACATCATCCCACTTAAAAATGACTGTTCCGCACTGGATGGGATGAAGTTATACAATGGATAAAATGGATGATGAGATTCTACGGAAGATTTGAGCGGTAAGTTCACGACCCATCCGTGAAACCTATAGGGTTGTTTGAATCGACATCAAAACCAAAAAGAGTAAAGTTTTAGGCGACTATGAGGTCACATTAAGAGCCGCTCGATAGTTCATCAAACGTAAATGAAATTCGAAGCACGTTCTTGAGGGTCCGGTGAATTGACCAGGGAGTTTATCATCCAAGCGAAGGAACTAAAGGTTGGAGTGGTTTTGTCCGTTGCATTGGTGTTCTTCCAGCAACCTGCGTATTTTCCCGCTCCTGTAAAAGATGAGAAGAGAAGGCGAATACAGACAATTAGAGAAAGGAATTGGAGGGTGCAGGAACGCCTAAACTTACAAAGCGGCGCTAATGAATCTAACCGAGTGTGGGCACATAGCTTGGCGTTCCGTCCTACAAAGAACATCCACGCGACCGAGCAAAATCGATCTCTGGCATCAGCTTACAGCAGTGTGGATGCAATGGTATGCTACGACCAATTATGGTGCTCTCAAAATGATTCGCTGGAGCAAAATCTACCAATTTATGGCAAAAGGTAGCAGACCAAACGTCAGACTGGAGTTCTACCATCGGTGGCTTTTTATACGAAAATTTCAATAGTTGTGGAGGAATGTGAACATTAAAACGTTAAGGCAATCGATGTTGAAATTTTCTGGGACAACTCTCATAAGAACGGTTCTTTTCCGCGACAGGTATTGCACACTACTACCATCTTCGATAGGAACTAGACATGCCGTAGTGACGGCGCGAACATGAACAATCAGTTCTCTAACTGGTCGAATGTCGTTCGTTCTTTAACCTTCACATGGTTTCGGTAAGTACAGAACGTCGGGGCGTACCTTCTCAGGACACACATTGGGTCATAGCAACGCAAACCTAGAATACTGTCTACTCACATTGTCCAACAATTTTCACTATTTTTGCAGTGAGAACGTGTGAAGTGCTTCCGGCCATCTTAGAAACCACAACAATGATGTTGCTGGGGTTTATGGACATCTTGTCTCTCTTGCATGTGGAAATGCAAAAAGTCGTAAAACACCAGAAGGTTGGAAGCGGTGATATGTGCTTTAGGTTACGATTTAGCCGATTTTCCAGCACACGGACACTAAGATGCTGCGAGTCTTCTCAATTGAGGTTGAAAAGTAGTGAAGTGAATACAAGCCTTCAGGCAATAACGAAAATCAGTGCTACGATCATTGTCAGTTGGTAATATTCCTTCGCGAAAGTAGACGAACGCAGTCTTTGTTAGCGAAGTTCGCGTCGGACGGATCGCAACAGAGCAACTCGGACTGAGTTTAGTCAGTAACGAACAAAGCTGCTGAATCTTTACGTCTTGCAGGTTGGATTCTCCGTGATGCTTCCCACTAGAAACCCTACCGAGCATGGCAAACAAATCGCGCGTAAGGCCTTTACGTTGGGTCAGGGAAAACCAGGAGGAAGTTTTCCCATAAATGCTTATATATATATATATATATATATATCAGTTGTTCAACGCTCAACATTCTTCTCTAGGCCCGAGAGTTTTCTAAAAGTCCCGTTTCCTTTCATGTATTGGGGTACTGTTTTCCCTAAAAGAGATGACAGTTTCTCGCAAACAATCTACTGGCATGTCGAGGCGCCGAATGAAGTTCTCGGTAGAAAATGTATGTTGAATAACAAAACACATGGTGTAGTGGGCCTTATAATAGTTAGAACAGGATAATCAATCCAGAGTGTAGAATCTACTAGAAGCTTACTTGCAATAAACGAGGAACGGTGGGAGGTCGGGTTCTGTGAAATCTTGCAAATGATTGAGCATTATTTCCATGGACGGCATTCGATCAGACTTTTCAAGAAAATCTGAGAAGGATGAATAAAAAAGAAACGGAACAGATAGGACTATGGATTCATAACTGATTAGTTCAGCACTTCGGGTGCAGACCATGTGTCAGTGGTGTTCAGGTGCTCCAGTTCCGATCGGCAGTGATTATTTTCGGGACTAGGAGGTTAACAGACTCTGGAAACGGTTGCTTACTTTGGTGATGAGACTATGCCTGAGGATCCGAATTTCTATTATGGGTCGACTTGGAATAGCCAAGTACTGATAAGAAAGGTTAGGAAATAAGAATTTTATTAACTAAAGGAGCATAACCACCGAACTAACCATCCCGAAGATCCTATCGAGGAAGAAATCAATTACTAGAGCGATTAGGTTTGCGTTCAAGGTCATTAGACTTAGTCTTTTAGAGTTAACCTGAGCGAATTCAGGACGACATGACGCCACACACAGCAGGACGAAAGGGGTCCATTAGGACTGACCATTCTCGATGAGGCAAAAATCACAATACCTGTCTGATGCGCGCGAGCTCATTCATGTGGCTACCTTCATCTTGAAAACAATTCACGATAGAACGACATTTACCGTTTGACAAAGGTGGATTACTAGTATACTGAAAACGGAAAAGACGGCAACGATAACACGGCTAAAATAACTATCACTCTTCGGTTGACCCAGCTGGTAACGGAATTCATTTGAGGTAAACAGGCGTTCGCATAGCCTCATGAACGTCAGACGCAGGTTGCAGCTTTCAATTCCCTGGTCATCTTTTTCGTGGAACATAATCCGATCCAACGCACGTTAATTCAAGAAAATTTTGATGCATTCAGAGTCCGAGTACAAAATAAACCGCACTAAAGTGTAAAAGGAGGGGAAGTAGGTAATCAAAGCTAACACATTGTCATATAATGACTATGAGATAGGCGTAAACAGGAGTTTGTCGCTTGGTAGGTGGGCGATAGCAGAAGCGTCCAATGTCTATGCGGCACCCTTTCAAATTCCGAATGCTGTGCAACAGGCGACAATTACGGAGAGTGAGGTTGTGTAAAAGCATGTTGATGCTTCATAAGTTTAGCTAAGTTCAACGCCACATTCGAGCGTCACTATGTGTTGGCGCGCACTCCTAATGAGCTCTTGTGGCCCGTAACTTCATGAATTAGGGAACAACTTGCCAGATGCAGACAACATCGGGCGTCAACGCCCGATTGTGGGAAAGTAGCTGGATCAAACGATGTATCTGAAATTGTGACACAAATGGAGATGCCACGTTGTCCAAGTAGGGCTGAGAAATGAACTGGGTAAACATGACCAACAATATATACGAAAAACGACTTTGTGACTGTACCACGTGGACCGTCAAAACCTACACAAACTGTCACCTGAGGGTAAGAGTATTTTTATACGCACGGGCTTGTGCGCAAACTGGCTTACACACACCAGATGCCATCCTTTCATCTGACGAGCGGTCTGACAGCCCACATTTTTTCAACGCCGGGGATGCAGGGAATCAGGTCAAGGTGCCAATTTATCAAATAGATCATCAGACAATTGATCATGATGAATTCATGGATCTATAAGTGCTACTGCGTACGTGCAACTGCTCAACAGTCTGTTGATGGAGTAACTGCAGATGCTGAATACGTTTAAACAAGTGTTTCCAGCTAGATAAAGCAGCAGTTCCCTGTGCCAGGTGTGCTCAGCCATGATTGGATTAAACACATCCTGGTTAGTGAGCAGGCAGAGGCAGGCTAGACGATCAGCCTCGGAGATCACCAGATTTTACTCCGCTTAGCTCGTTCCTAAGAAATCGATTGAAATCTATTGTATCCGTCCTCATCCACAACCAATCGACAAACTTGAACCAGACCTTATCCTGAGGTCAAATAATATAACATCACAACAAACCTGTGTGCACCGTAGTTTAGCCAGGAGGATGGGTAAATGTACCTAAGCAAGAGGAAAACACATGCAAACCCATAAAATGGTGTGAAAACGATGACGAAAACAAAGCCCTTTTTAGGATCAAACATTAAGATTGCAGTTTTTTCAAAATGAAATCCTCCTGAGGAAGAGCGGTAAGGATTGATTGCAGATGAAAGAAGTCACTCTTGATGGATATTCCGCCCTGTAAGTGAAGTCAATCTATGTTGAAAGTCTAGAAGCACTGTACACCTGTTTAATCTTACTTGGAATCATCAGCAGTGCATTTCTCGAGAACATCCAGGGAGTCTCGAACTGGCGACTTCACAGCTAGCTGTTTGAACACAACCACGAGTGGCTTCACTTACAGGACGAAATCTCCATTAAGAATTTCCAAACCTCCTCACACACCAAGGAAACCACTGTATGTGGCGGGTCATGGCGAGTCCCCTTTGGGGTTTGACTCACATGAAAAGTAGTTCGACGGTTTTCGATTTGCGTGCAAGTTCGCGATATCTCGACATTTGGTAGAAGCATCTTTAAAACGGAATTCAAGCAATTCGGACGATCCGGATTTGATTGGAGAAAGGAAAACTCATAACGATGTCCGTTTCAGTTAAAGTTTTGTCCTTAAACAGACGTACGTCCTTGACGCAGAATCTGGTAGTCCACTGAATAGTGTTTGAATCCGTTGCCACGACTGGGTACAACTTAGCCCAAAATGCCCCTGTCTTGCAACGAAACAAGCACACAACGACATACTTTCGCCTCATGTTATACACATTTTAAGGGGTAACATTCGGAAATGTCGTCGGCTCTTCGGCTACTACAGTATGAATTTAGTTTCAAAAGTCGGGAAGGCTGATAAGGAAGTAAATGCGAAATAGCCAAGGCAGTTGTTTCGACTACTTGAACGTAATGCCACTTGCACGTAAACCACGTCGAATTTTTTCATTAGCCCAACTGCAAACGAAAAGTTGCCACGAAGTCTAATGAAATCCAACATCATGGTAACCACAACCTGCGATCCTAAATTGTGTAAAACAAGTTGCAACAATAAGACTGACCTTATTTTCAACACACGGACGCTATGACAATGTCCGCGTCTACTGGTGTTATGGTAAGACCTGTAGATTACAGCCAACACAGAATGAAGTGTCCATCGACTTTGGTCCAGGCAGACCCGAATGCATGATTGGTCGTGAAAATAGCCAGCACAATGTCAACATGCACAACTTCACATTACAATGACCCAAATACACCCACACATACCGGCGTTGTCATGCCGCTGGGAGGTGTCTGTGCGAGACTCAGTCTCTCGTATCAAGTTGGTCAATGGATAGAGGTCCGATCAACAGTCTCCTGGTCCTCCAGGTTGGGAGTTCGAACATGCATGGCGACTTGTTCTTTAAAAATGGTAATGCAGTTGCATTTCCCGACAAACACCGCTGCCTTGCGATCAGGCTTTTGAACCAAAGGCTTTGGCAGATAACCCTAATCGTCCTCTTGTCTGGGTCTTGGTGTCCTGGCAGTATCCCAGCGCATGTACAACCATGACATAACTAACAGCGCTCTCATGCCACATCGGCCGTCGCGTGGTGCTATTAGTCGGGTCGCCTTACTTGCTGCTCACAGCAGGGCGGGTAGGCAAAAACTCTGTCCTTGTGGACCCATCAATTAGGCCGCAACATCTGCGCCTCAGTCGGTGCTGACAGCTTCAGGCATCACGAAATCAGTCTCCAAGCCTTGACTCCCGGTCTATCTAGCTGCTTCTAATGTTCACGCTTTGAAGGAAGCAGAACAACAAGCTGCTCTTGCCCTCAAATTGGACTCTGCCTTACAGGATATGGACCACGTGATCCACACGGTACCTGGTTGGAGGCGCTACAGGATATAATTGCTAACCGATGTCGGTGACGTTCATTTAGTCAGTTTCTATCCAGATCATGGCTGTATGCCAGGGCAAATTGAACTCCTGCCCTGCAGTAAATGAATATGAGCGCAATGTCTGCAACGCATTGGCCGACGCCGACGCCAAAGGTGAAGCGGCTGACAGACTCGCATTCGAATCAGAGCGAAAGTCGCAGTTGGTGAAACTGGGCGAGCGGACAACACCTCGACATGAGTATGTTCATGCCAACTTATGCTTGATACCTAAACGGATAAAAACTCACCAGCTACTAGGTTTGAGGAGATTCTGGTAGAGTAATACAGTCGTTCCAACATAGTAGTAAGGCAAGTCTGTTTGAAAATAACAACGTTACTAAATGGTCACATGGGCCATATTGTGCTCAACGAAGAATGGATGTTAATAAATGATAACAGGACCAACGAAATTCGCAGTATCACGAGTGAGGAATAACAGATGGACATTTGAACCGTTCAATACACCGCCTCTATTTACGACCATACTGGATATGTGGAACTTAAAATAAATGCACCTTTGTGGATTACATAGGAATCAACTAAACACAAAACATTTACAAAGCAAAAGGTGATTCAGTTGGGTTTGTGGGAAAGGAAGCGGGTAGACCGATAACTCCTTCAACCGGTACATCAAAATTTTCCGAAACTCGATCGATTCGATCTGACAGCCGCGATGTACAATAGATCCTTCGCAAGCGAGGTAAAATTGTCGTCATTCGCGATATTATGAACGACTGAGCGTTCAGTCACAAACCTGAAGCCACTTTGCACGGATGGTTGATTCCTTTGAGAGATAACTAAGCTGTCCATCAATGTAAGCCCAACAAGACGGATAAGTATAGAACTGCGTGTGACTCTATGCCGTAAAATTTAAATCCCACGCTGAATACGGAACTCTGTAATGCAGAAGATCTCTCTTGATCTGTGTTAGTGGGTAACCTCCAGTTGAAGAAGCTGGGAACGTTCGAAGACAGCTGAAGGAAAAAAAGCTAAATGGATCAGTTGTATAGCTCCAAATTTTGTACCAGAGGACCGTACGTATGTTTGGATACCTTAATTTTGCCCAAATAAACCCAGTATGGACGACGTCGGGACTGACAGGACTTGAGTCTCTAATCAAACAGCACGATGGCCACCTACTCCATGCGGTGTATGATGACGAACTGATTTAGTATCCGTCAAAAGCGGTCTTTTCAAGGGATACTACCACTTAACAGATAAGGATCACATCCAGGATTCCCATACTCTCATTGGGTGTGGGACAAATTTGCAACAGGCTGCTGACTAGATCCGCCAACCTTGGCGCACGACGGAGGAGTGAGAAACCAGTAGGTTGCCCACAACAATGCCTTAGAAGCAAATAACAACCAATCATCGCGAAGCATCGCTAGAAACTGTTTCGACCAAGCGAATATGTGAGTCAGTGTTCAAAAGATGATAGACACACTATGGCAATACTATGGGTGATGCATATTTGTGTGCAAACGTACAAGCACACAAAAGCTAAGTATTCTGTTCACCTGACAACTCCATTTATGTGGGCCTGTATATCCTAAATCCAGTCCCATCATTGTTATTTTTGGTACACACCTAAGTCACACTAAAAAAAACCGCCAATGCAGATGCGATCAAAAATTATTTCGCAACAGTCGGTCGCGTGCCAGAAAGCTAGTCTGACGTGTTACAGTTTTAAAATCAAAACAGCTTGTAAATCATGTCACTCCAAGTAACGTAAGATCGAAAACACCGGTAGCGTGTTCCCCTGGATGTCCGGTCATCACGTCCGAAACTAGTCACTACACGACAATTAGAGTTTGAGCAAGAATTTTTTATAAAAATAGTCTGCCTTGAGCGAACTTAAAATACACATAGAATTGTCTTCCCTGCCTACCTCAGAGTTCCAAGAATGAGAAGTCCAGTAGATATTACATCCCACCCAGCTCCTACAGACACCACGCACAAAATAATACAAATTGAAAGTGCTAACAGAAGGAACTCAAATGTTGCCACATTAAGCGACGGAAGCTTACTGAATAAGAACACACTGAGTGACTAACGTGTCTCTTATTCAGAACCACTGTAGCCTACACAATTAAGACCTACCACCCTGGTACCTATCCAGTAAGTCAACTTCCTAAGTCATCTGGTCGGTCTACTTATCGACAAGACAAACTTGAGTAGCAGTTCTTTGCATACCAAGCAACATCTGTGTAAACGAACTCCCCAGCATTATACAGAAGATACGGCGGCTTTATCCCCTAGGAAGAACAGTCACTATAGTAAGGGCTTTTACCATTTGCTTGGATATAGGAGCAACTGAAAAATTACTAGTTCTACCCAGAAGAAAGATCAGTAGGTCTCAAATGAATGCGTTCGAGTTTACTGGCTTTTTGATCACCAGTGGGGTTGAAGTGATTAACTTCATCACCCACTGCAGTCTAACATTAGAGACATTCAAAGACCCGATGTTTCATTAATCAGATGTCCATATTTGTCGATTCTCGCAAGAGGTATACCCCACGTCAGAGATAACTTAGTTTACTTGTGGAGGAACACTGTAATTACCACTTGAAAGGTAGCCAACCAGGGTGAGGAAACGTTTCGGAACGGAAACGGGGGTATATCGGCCAAAGACCACCTGAGAGTAGTGGCATGTCTATTTTAACACACACTGCACATGTTCACTATGAAAAACCATGCCCTTCATTGGAAACGCATCTCCCTCTTAAAAGTCCTCGGAGGTGATTACTGACGAGGGGTTTGGCAGTATGCATATATGCGTGTATTCTGTAATAAAAAAAATACAATTTTTATAACTTCAAGTATAACTGAGACCTCCGCACAGCTCTATGATTATTGTCAACATCTCATCATATGATATGGAATGTCTCAATGTGACAGTAAAAAGTCCTGCACTAAAGACGACATCTTAGCGAGTCTTTTTGGGAAGTAAGGCCTAGGAATTAAAAGGGTCAGTGTACCAGATGGAGATAGTGGAAGGCGACTGATATGGTGATAAGATAGGGAATCGAACAAACTCTACAAGATGGTGTTGCCACATACCTTTGGCACGTTGAAGAATGAGCTGTTCCAGTTCTTCATCTTCCTTCTTGTATTTGGGATCCGCCCGTGGAGATGGATCAAGTGCGACCAAAACAATGCTCATGTTGTCAGAGCTACCCTGATTGGTTGGAATGCACGAAGAACGCAAGTGAAGGTTAGTGACTAATTTGGAAACTGTAAATAGGAACTGAGCTTACAGAGATCACGGCAATTGAAAATGGGACACCAAAACGTGAGATATCCTTTCCATGAGCCCAGAATTAGGGGTGACCAACGAGACACCAGAATGGATCGCTCAAATTCACAAAAGAACGACTCAACTCAGGTTCCGTTTCATGAAGGGTAGCAACTGAGATCTGCTAACTGAAATTACACCACTAGGAGACATGATTCATCTTTTACAGAGGTCATTTACACAGCTGTCCACAGTTGGCAATTACCTGAATTGACCAAAGACTTCGAGGATGGACGTCTTAGACGGAGACCACTCTTTACAACATGACTTTCAGTGATTTGGACGCAGCGAAGCAAGTTTTTCGGGACCATGCAACAAAACCGTCCAATCAGATCTTTAATCCGTTTGTAGGTTGTTCCTAACTGATGAAAAAGCAGTTTTGAAAACCAAATAGGGCAGCTGGACCAAAAAAATGTAAAAAAAAGTCAAGGCGCCACTAAACGACGAAGTGGGGACTCATTACTGACCAGGGCAACTTCCAGCGAAGAAAATGATTACATATGGTGAACCCATACTCCTTTCGGCATCGATCAACCGATAACATGTCATGTCGTTGTACCGCTGAAGTACACAACACACAGTGGACGCCAAAAGTTTAAAAGGAAGTTGTAGTGTACCGCGAACCACGGTCTGCTTCAGTCCGACATTGTTCCACCGAGCAGGATAAAGAGCTTCTTTCAACCCACACTGATTAGAACTAACATTAGCACAAACATTCCCTTGTTGGCCTCACTTAGCGGGCTCCATTTACAATGCCAATAACACGTGAGCAGGTAATTTAAACGTCAGCATCTTCGAAACGTATTTCTTGCTGCTAGAGTGATGAACATGAACACCACTCATGCCTTCAAACGAACCATGAGACATAAATGTGTGTTTGGGTATTGATTACTGATGTATGCCCGTTCGGTTCTTACTCTGACACACTGAAAGGCGTAATAAACCGAACATTCCTCTCTCTCACACACACAACACCGGGATACGACTGAACTGTGCTACCGGATCAGTCAACATCATATAACAGGATCAGCCAGTAAAGCAAAAGTGGCAGCAGCAACAGCAGGAAAATCAGCAAATATTCGAGGTTATTACAGCCTAGCCCGAAATTACGGATGTTACAGCCCAAACATCTTTAGCTTAGCTGAAGGTGCGGACAGATAGGGTTCAAAAGACCACACCATTCCAACGGAGATTCTCTAAACACTGCAAGCCCCCATGAAGATATTCCAGTAGCCGATCCAATATCTACGGATAAAGCAGGCGGAGAAGGCACGAAGAAACCGAGGTTCAGCACTCCAGTTTTATAAGACACCAGCACCCGAGAAACACATTAGAGGCGGTACATGTTGCTGGAAAATTTTCACGGAAAACGGATTCAGTGGGTTGGAAAAAACCCCAGTAATGGAGCTTGGTTTAGTATGCCGAATGCACGGAATTGCTCCTAAATTTTGGACATGAACATCAAATGATCGAGTCTCGCTACAGCGACTTGGTAACAATTAGACAGGTCGAGACGCATAGTGGATTGCTTTCCCAGGACTGATCAGTCCACCTGATAAAGAATAGAAAACACTTTACCTTTAAGGAGTAACACAAATAGAGGAACAAAACAACTAATCTGCAATTTACAGTTACATCCGCGGCGTAGCCTTCATTCTGCTCGCTGGATGAAGAAAAATGGATTAACACGAAAAAAGTTTGTTTGCCAACAGCTCAGATCACTTGTAGAACCTGTGTTATGACGCAGATGAGTCGAATGACTGCGTACACATTGTTGTATGTCATCGTCAGGTCTGGCATCTAGTTCGCAACAAGATAGACTCTAAGAAACGGTGGAATGGGGACTCAACTGTCAAGAAAAAATGGTTCTGGTAGTGATCACTTTTTGATCGGCGTGGTCTTTCAGTGGTGTCGTTTCATTCTGGCTTAGTTTCGGGTCCAACTAATAAGTATCCCGAAGTGAGAAGCGATATGACCGCCTTCCCGATGATGAAGGGGATACTGTAGTGAAACTTAGTTGACTTCATCAATCAACTTCATTAGCAGAAACATATACTGATCTCAGTATTCACATCAGTTCAATTATCTTGAGGTAGACCATTAAATTGACGGGAAGATCGTGTCTTATGTTGGTCGAATAATCAGGGAATGTGAACAGAGCGATTCAAGGCTCTTGTGCCTGTGTCAGGACAAGCCGGTCAGAAGAAGCGGATATTTGTAAGGAATTTCTAGTAAAGCTCGATGCACTTATCAAAGGTAACGAGACACAAAACGCAAGTGTCGCACTAGATGACTGGATTAGCCAAACTCCAATACCTAAGAAGACTTGGGCGACCAACGTCGTGTGTTGATATTGTGGTCAGTCTGAAATCATATAGGCAAAAAGTCGAAGGTGTGGTACAGTGAGTCACGTTACCATAGTACTTCTACAGTCAATACCCAAATGAATTTCACGATACCCACATGAAGACAACTTCAAAACTTCGATCGCATTACAGATCCATATCTGCATGGTTGTCTTACAAGTAGACAACCTGAGAGATAAGTAAAGCCACACACACAACCACTTGCAGTTATATGAGGAAATATGCACATTGTCCAACACTTCGGAAAGCTCGCGATGCCTCGTGATAAACATCTTTTTCGATGAGCGTCGGGGCACGTTTACTTTATGCGGTTCATTCTGGGTCCAGGGTTGTTAAACACATGTGTCTCAACATCCTTAAGTGTTATCCGCTAGAAAGATAAGCTACACCCGTTCTGTGGCAACGGTTGTTTCAAAGCCGGATTCGAAGCGTATCCACAGCTTGCGACAAACTGGAAAGAGCCAATCAACAGTGTAGAAGAACGAGTGTGTTCTCATTTTGACCTGCTTCTAAAACCTGAAAAGGTCGATCAGAAGGCCCATAGACATGTGAATTCAACCGGTTGCACAATATCAGAGCTCTATGGACTTCAGAAAGAAACTGTCCCATTCTCTACAACACAGAGTGATTGGTTCACGTATTGGAGCCACTTGTTCAGAAAACTGACAGATGTGGTACCAAAGATTCACTAGACTTCGATGTATATCTGGAAACGATAACTATCAAAGACAAATATGTGTACTCACTCTATGCTTACCAAGGTATCCCTGCACGAAAGCGCCGATTTCCCGTGTGATTTGAATGTTCAACTAGCCATTCTAGTGGAAGTTCTTAAAGACTCCCTTCCGCTGTGCACCGTAGCTTCAAGTTCCAGAACTCATCCTACTGGCCATGAGCAGTTCACTAGGCTCACTTCTAGCAAACGTTTTTACGGTTACGATATAGAGACAAATAAATGATCATGCATCAAAACCAGTATATTATAAGCGCCCTGTCGATGACAAGGATAGGGCAGTAGCCATGACGTTCGTTCAACGCCTCAATAACACTTAACCGACCCTTACAGCAACTAAAGAGGAAGAAACTGATAACACTCTCCGGTATCTAGACCTACGTCTGATAAAGACGCAAATCCACTGAATTCGTTAAACATCAGTTTTAGAGGTATATCCATTTCTAGATTTCTATCGCTAAAACAGGGACGCACTGTCATCAAAATATGGTCCTCACAAGTACACCGGATCTGCACACCAGATTTCATTGAAGCTCAACTAGTAGTACTTATAAATACTCTGGAGCGAAATGAACATCCTAAACAGGCCATTAAACGACACAGTGAAGTGAGATCAAAACCTAACAGTGACAGTGTAACGAAAAAAAGTGCTTTCAAAGGGGGTAAATCAAATGCTCTTTGGCGCTAAAAAGTACGTACAGTGTTGCAGAGATCCGGGTCCCGAACCTGACTCACTGCCCTCGATTAATGGAGACAAACAAATTGAAGCTAAATCCCACCCACGAGTAACTTCAAGGAAAGCTACCTAGGCAGGACTGATAGGTGTGGCAAAGCTCGAAAAAAGGGAGTCCAGAACCTGGTAACAAACCAAACGTCGGGAACTTGGTGGCAAGCTACCACACCTTTTGAACACCGGTTATCAAGTCGATATTATGTCACCGCTCACCATTTTGTTCAACCAAATTTGCTCGGGTCGCTACAGTCAATAGATTATGACCTTTACTAGGTCCAATAGAAACTCCGTGTAACCTTTAGGTTGCCTCGGATATGATATGTGTGCTGTTTCACTTTGTCGCCGATTAGCCTGCAACCACGTGACTAACCCCTTTTGTAAGGACTGTGAAAATTCCGTTTCCTTGTTGTCGGCAATTTCGCACTGGCGAGCCAGTACGAAATGAGCACACCTACCAGTTTCCAGCTTCCGAATGTTTTGCCTAATTTGCCGAAGGAATATGACTGTTCCAGAGCTGTCTAAAATACCACAATTGTAGGCGTCTCGCCAAAGGAAATTAAACCCTCTTAAAACAAATGTTCTGGCGCACTAAGGATCATGGTTTCACAGTGCCCTAAAGAACCTTAGATTACTTGACTACAGCAATGGTTGTGGAAACGTAACAGGTACAGATTCACCAGAACCGATCAACGAGACGTCCCAATAGTCATTCTTGGAGTTAGCGAATCCGTGTTTCAGTAAACGAACTCCCGCACGGAAGTTTAAAACTGTATCTGCCAGAATCTCTGGATGACCCAAAATATGGATAATAAATTCGCGTTCCGGTAAATCTGACAATCGACAAATGTGGTTATACTGAAGCAGCATCAACCTCACGAAGATGTATTGATTTCAAATGTGACGAATACATTTCTCGCTAACTGCTCGCAGCCAAGACGTCGTATCGTCTACACTACGGCAAAATGGCACGTTCCACTTGTGCAAAGCGGTGTTCAGAACACAGCATTCCTGAATAGTATGGACTAGAAAAGGTGCGCTAAGAGTTGCCAGATAGTAAATGAATTGATCGTGAACTCAGTCTCCTCACAGATATAAATTCTAGAGCGCCTACACCCCGGTCACTCAACCAAACTGCATACCGAAAAGTCTTCGACAGCCCACCACCGGTTTTACCTTCATTCGGACTCATCACATAGTTGTAATCCCCAAGTTTCCATCAAACTTATGTTCCATTCGGATGGATTGCTCACTAGGTGCTACACAATTGACAGTCGCTGTGTACGGGCCTCATATCCGCGCCGTATTGAAAACGGTGCCTAATGCAATCCGTCCTAGGATAGTGATGAACAAGTTTGCAATAGTGGAATCAGAATAATCTACTGTTGACCACAGTGAACCAACCTAATTCATTCCCCATTCTTCTCTCTCGCGACTATTGCTCGTTAAGATCCCCGATAATGGCATAGGGTACAAATAAGCACAAGAGAGCGACAAGCGCTCCATCTACATACGATTACAATAACGAGGACGCTACTATCGGGATGCTAAAATAAGCTGTTGGAGAAAAGCATGGTCTAAGTAAAAAAAAAACTACAAAACGTTTACTACGTCCATTCTATGGAACGAACCGAATAGAATTAGAGATGTGCTGAAACATTTATCTAACTTAGGGAAGTATGTTAACTATTCCGACTGCACTCAGTCATCGTGGTGACTGCTGCACAGTTGTCCGAATCGATGCACATTTGAGTTACATGCACCTTTTCTCAGAATGATAGCAATTTTCTAGACATCAGTAAATTGACTGAGAAGAGCAGGAGGACAAACCTCACAAATTCAACTCCAGGAAAGGTTCAGTCATCCGGTTTGAAGCGTTGCCATGCTGGACGGAACTGCTGCGTGAAGTCTGGAGCCAAAAGCATTCACCCACGCACCTTACACAAGCTCTGAGACCATAACTGATGTGTACTAGATAAACATCGGTTGTTTGAAAAAAGCTAGTTCGGGCATAATCTGATTGAATAACGAAGCTTTCACAGTTGCAACCATACTTCTGTTGTCTGTGAACGAGCCTACAGATTGCTGTCATCTGTATGTTACGCCCAAAAAAGGCTTCCCATGGTAGTTGCTAGAATATTAAGTGTTTGTCACCGGAGAAGTAGACTAAACTTACTGCATCAACCGGCGGGTTCGCACATGTATGTTCAAGGAGGTAATGTTACATAATGAATGCAAAGGAATAAATTGTCAATGACGGGGGACTGTACCGAAAAAGTGAAAAAATGACGAGGAGAAACGGCCTCCCGAGCCTACCTTGACTGATAGATGTGGCTGTTTATGGTGTGACTGAGAGAAGTTAGCTTACTTATGTAATTGACCGAATAAACGTGACACCGTGAGGATAAAAGTGGTGGTGGATACATTCAGAATTTTGATTCGAATGAACATGAGCAATGATCAGACGTTGTACTAGAATGAAGAGAAATTCACGTTATTCTCTTCATGGAAAATCGTTTATGTGATGATGACGATTCTGAACAATGCTGGGAGGAAGAAGTCGAGTATTTTGACGGCTTCTACAATTGGAAACTATAAAAAGTGATGTTAAAGTATCTATAGGGAGTGTATTTTGATATGTAGTGCGAATAAGACAGGACGATTCGAGAAGGGAAAGCAAACGAAGCAAAGAAGATTAGAGATCGTAGTCCAATAGCACAGGCAAGACAAACACGATAGAAAAACAGCATCGGAAGTCGCAAAACGCTTGACTTAACACAGTGGTATCGGACAACTGTAAGTGAGAAATGAAATTAAGAATTAGCGATACACTCAAACATAGACGACAATCCTGAAGCACACGAAGTGCGGGTACGACTTTTTGCCCGATGGCTTGTGTGAAAACAGTGGCTTTCTATCATGGAAATTTGCCCTGGGGGACTGGAGATTTCGGAAAGAAGCAATTTCGCAATCAAACTCCCTTGGCTCTATTTCACCTTGTGTTTAAAGTGTACAGCTCAGTCTGTGACGATCGTTGTTACTTTTCTAGTCACTACTCTCGCTACATTTCTACCTTACAATGGCAATTCGGTTGATTAAAATAAGTGTCTGGGTATCTGGGTGGGAGTATTTTGTCGGCTTTGAACCCAAGTGTTCTTGGTACACCTTGAACCTCCACTACGATTGCGAGTTATACGTAGTCGCTCGAAAAAATAAGGATGAGTGAAAATATCATTTCCGTAAAAAACGGGGATTAGCTTTAAATCATATGCTTAAAAAGATGCACGAATCTGTAAAGATTAGGAACCTTTGTACTAATTCGAATTTCTGTTATTGCGAATCCTACACTCAACTCTTCATTTCATATGGAGAGCTTCGCTTAAAAGTCAATTTGCCCAATCGGACATTTGCACCAAAAATAGGCATCTTCTTGGGTTCTGCATGCAAAACCTTTGTCATTAGGGTTCTAACCGTCCGTTCATGCGATCAATCGCAGTGCCCGACACATTTTAGCGTACGTGTATGATTAATATCGTAAGAACAAGGCAAACCATTGCATGTGGGCTGGCCTCTTTTAAATCACAAACAACGAATCACCCTGGAAACAGCTGCTCGCCAAATTGGCAAGCATCGTCAGCTTTGAAAACATGTAGGGAACTACATAGTTCATGCGCAGGACAGTCACAAGTTAGCACTAAAAAATGACCAGCAGACACGGGTTGTTGTAAAGAGGCAGACAGTTAAAGGCAAATCAGCACTCACTTTGTACAAACACATATCAATGATTTCGTTGCACACAACCGACAAATCATCGGAGCATCGCATCCGATGTTGTAGCAAGGAACACAGGGCATCACTGCTCAGCACATCCCATATACCATCACAAGCGAGAACAATGATTTGATCCATCACCTTGTCCCGATCGAGCACGGTAATTTCTGGTTCCGGGGAGATCAACTGTTCCGTCGGACCCAAACCCTTCGCGGTCTTGTATGCATAGTCCCCCAGCGATCTGAAACATTATCAAAAGCCATGGAGTGGGTGGTCAGCGTTTGATACACTGTAGGGGACACGGGTTGTGGCGGTACCGTTCTGCATGGTTTCAAGTAAACAACAGAAACAAATGCTATCCACACAAATCAAAAGTTTGTGACAAACATATAAACACGACAAGCAATACTTTGCTTGCACATAGGTTCTACCTCCATATAAGGAACACAAACTGCTCCCTATTTCGAGGTATTGCTTACTTGGAGGTGGGATCCAAATCAAAATCGGCAACAGACATGGCTCTGAAAGCTTTATTTTTAAGTGGGCATGCAGCTACACGCTTGTTTGATTACTATTTACCGGCGTCTATGACTCTATCATCGGTATCCAGCAAACCATTTTAGGCTTTGCAACACCGTCTATGTTCGGCTTCAAGTTGTCTTATCAAATAATGAGGGTTCAAGCATCCATTATGAACTGCAAAGCTCTGGATACTTACAAGGGCTTTCATTTGTCTTTTTCGTCTTCCAAATCCTCGACTGTGTTAAGGAAATCATCAAAAGGCCATAAATATAATAGACTAACCTACATCAGGCATCTCGGTTACCGCCACGCCTAGTGATAAAACCTTCAAAAATGTACCCAGTTATCCTTGTTACTTTTTGTGATTAAGGTCATTGAAATTACTGCGGGACTGCAACAAAACCTGAGAGATCTTTCGTGCAGACTTAGCAACACTAAATCAGACTGACTAGTGTGCACTCACAACGCACGAATCTGGATAGAAGCAGAGGCGGAGGGGTCATCAGTAGACCTTACTGGTGTCGAAGCACATGTAGTGTGACCTGCCTTCAACCCCAAACCTACGATTACTTGCCGAATCTTGGTGTTAAAACTTGTATGTCCCACCGCCTTAAGAAAGTGATATTATGCTAGTGGTATTTCGTTCGTTCGTTTCATCATTGCGAACACACAATAGCGATTGAGCTGTTCGACCAACTAATGTTTCACTAATTGCTAGGCCCAGCCCTTGACTCTGATTTTAATCTACAATGGCTTTAAATCGTCTACTATAGGTAGCTCAGGAAGAAGCAGAACTCACACAACGAGTGGACCTTCAGCCTGATAACTCCTCACTCAAAAAGCCAGTCAACACGTGACCACATGATGTGGATTCCGAGACTGAAAGATGAGTGGCACCATATCCTGTCTAAGTGCGAGTTAATCACACTGCTGATCCGCCATCGTGACCGGACGGTTAGGTGTTCAAACTGCGAAGCAGGAGGTCGCAGGTTGGAAACCTTGTCGGGTGTGCACTGCTGATGGTTCCTAATTCTCATCCACCATCTCCCAAGGGAAACCCTATTTTCGGCTCTAAATCCTTGTCTACAAAAAGTTCGCGGAGGTCAGGCCATGACGTAGCAACGCCATGAGAGCAGCTACCGTCAAGTTGAGCGCTGTGGACCATCGCGCCTCCACGGCTGGGTTCCACATGATTTCCCCTGCGCGTGGTTGGCACACAGCCAATCCCACTGGCGAGCTTGCGGTTGCTTCTCAATTGGACTGCACAGCTAATGCTTGTCTGTCGTTGTGTGCTGGGTGAGGTCCACAAAAGGCATTGGGTCTACCAAGCTGACTGCGCCTTGCTCCAACATAATACGCAAATATTTATTTCAATGGATTTGGAAGGTGTAGACACCTTGCTTTTGACGATTTTTCTTAGAGACATTAGGTTTTCCTGAATAAACATCTTCCTCTACTCCTTCATTATCTACTAGGATCCTTGTCCACTGCCATATGGCAGCTAAATAGTTGATGTACTGCTGCTCATGACAATGATGATGTTTCCCGCTCAGACACTCAAGGATTCTGCGAGAATCCACGTCGCAAAGTCGTTTTCGTCCAGGGTTTGATTGGATGGAAAGCGGGTGCTGTATTCACAAAGCAAAAGAGTGTACTCGTCCAGAAAACACGTCCTTCTTCAAGAAGTGCCGTGTGAAGAGGAGGCACAGCGCTGACAAATGACCTGGTAAGCACGGTTTGACAGATAAAAACATGAATAAGGCTGAGGTTATTAGTCTGAATCCGAGTGAACCGGGCAGTAACGAATGTTCAGTGAAAGTCGAACTGTACAACACCGTTCATTCATGAGCAAGGTGCGGTCTTACTTAAGACCATGGATTGTCAGTCGGGCTACGGTTGCTTCCGAAGAATTTTACTCGAAGCATTCTGCATGAACAAGAGGGGGCAGAAGCTTTCTGAATGCACCCGGCACAGAGGGCATAGTGAGAAGAAGAAACATACATCGATTCGCTTAGAAACCATTATCATAACATGGAAATAACACAGCACCACAATAGGTTGAGTCCATCTACAGTGATCACCAATCACCAGTGATTACCAATCTGGGCGTTTTTTTTAAAACCAAGCTACCCCTATTCCGGTAGTAAATGTGGTAATTTCGAGGTAAAGTTCAACCCTATTTACATCCTAAATCGATCTTTTTTAAGGAATAAAATCAAACGCCAAACATACATCAGCAGGTACTAAATCGAAAGGCTCTTCGTGAATTAGTTGTTGTTTTGTTCCCTGAGTTTGACAAACGGATTTCAAACGTTACGTCGACCATCCTACGACAAACCTACTTGATGTGACCGACTTCGGTAGCAGTTATTGGGGACTTATGATGGTATTTTATTATTTTTTATTGTTTATATTATTTAGTTATTTATTTATGTTTATTTATTTATTATTTGTATTACTTTATATCATATTATTAATATGTAGCTTTGAGTTCATTTGTCTAGCACTTCCGTTTCAGCTATCTCCATCTATTCGCTGGTCATCAATGGACAAAGGAACCCGGAAAGTGAACAGATGACTGGGAGCAGATTACCAACCGTCTCTACATTCACACATTATATCGAACAACAAGAATGAGACTGATGCCGATCACGTAAGTTCGCCAATCAATCAAGCATTTGCACCCATGCCTAGTCATGAGAAAAGGACGTGGAGAATTTGAAAAAACGCAGCCTGGCTACTATGACCGACTGAAACTAAGAACCTGTCAGTTTTTACTTTGTTTGTAACTCATTATCGTGAATAACCTTTGCAGGTCTATGACTACGATTGAAGCTTATCTATGAAGATGGAACTAAGTAATAAAGAACTGGCTATATGAGGTTCCCAACGGATTCACTGCTTGCACAATGGAAAACAGGCGGTATTCAAGGTGGCTGAAATAATGTTCACAGGACAGGAATGTCCACAGTCAGTCAGAACGAATTGTTTTGTTTGAAATGCTCCTCTTCTGCCCACCTGGCCAGCGGTGACACAAAACTTTAAATCTTCAGGGTGACTGTGTCCCGCGGTCAACAACACATCCACTAAATCAGTCGAAAAGTGTGTGTGTTATCATTGTCAGCTGTAACTTTGCCACAAGCAAACGCCTTTTAGTGAGCGAATTGCAACTGACATCGACAATACCAGTGGCGAACTTATCAGTCTCTGATGCTAAATGCCGATGGGCTGCAATAAGGGTGAAGTTGATATTTACTGCTATGTTGGAGTTTCTGGATAAAACTTAAAGCAAGCTTATATCCAATTTCTACCTTCAACGGGAAGCAATTGTCTCTTCATGTACAGGCCAAATCGAGCTGATGAGCCAAACAGTAGTCAAATACCTTCAGAGTCCCTATTTCTCGCGTTCTAAAACTGTCTTGCAATATAACCATC
Organism: Opisthorchis felineus; assembly: GCA_004794785.1. NCBI lineage: Eukaryota > Metazoa > Platyhelminthes > Trematoda > Opisthorchiida > Opisthorchiidae > Opisthorchis > Opisthorchis felineus. Next base: position 840,039 of record SJOL01007680.1, read on the forward strand.
ATGCAGTTGAGAAGACGTAAGTTGACCTGGCATTCCGACAATAATAATTAGTACTATAATAACAGTAATAGTGTATAATCGTTCAGCTGTAACACCCTTTCAAACTCTAACCCCCAGGCCACCCGAAGAAGGCACGAGGACTGACGAACTACCAGGTTGTCCAAGCACAGACAGGAGGAGTCGGACTGCCGAGGTTCGGTTCGAAACATCGACCTTCCGGTCTGTAAGTTCGCGTCTCAACCGCTGAGCCATCTCGAGCTCAAATGCATTCCAAAGTTGAGCCGAACGTAGTCAGCAAGTACCTCGGGACGAATAAAGCATGTACTTAGGTCGAGCTTGGCCGCTACACGTATTCTCTGATGAGTAAGTCCTATTGTCTTGTCGTGGACAGAAGCTGATGTCAGGGAACTTAGCCTCGGTTATAGGCCACTGGTTATCTGTCCGATATAAATGGACAGGTCTTGATTTTTTAAGCCATGAACGAAGAATTCATGACACCATTCGAATGTTTACGGCAGGGCCACTGGGCGTCTGTGCCTCACGTGCTGCACAGGTGCACCATGCTTCACCATCAATGCCTACACGTTCACAACTGACCAAAAAGCACGGATACAGAGGGTAACAGGTAAAAAAGCGACTCCATAAGGTACCAACACATTTTTCCAGAATTGATTACGCGGACCAGAGACGATGGGGTACGAGATACAACCGATAGATACACCGCGCCAATGCTCATCACGAACGTAGCCAGGCTATCACTCAGAAACTTAATTAACATTAAGGCTTCATGCACTGCCAATTAGAGCAAACTCCGGATCGGAAATCGATGAGGATAGGTAAAAAACAATCACACCCTAAATAGGCGCACATGTTCGCCTCCAGACGGCGTACACAACCTGACTTTAAATGCTTTGATCACATTCCACAATAACAGATAAACGTTAAGTCCCACTCCGCTTAACGGCGTTTAAAGATTGGATAACTGAACCGAACCGTAATGCGAATGTTCACACCACGTGGAACAGTTTAAGGGTAGTCCCACACTAACGGAGTCACTCTCACGGCAAACCAGGCAGCAACACCGATGTCAACACTAATAGTTCCCAGCCTTAATCATTTTATGCGAAACTGGATATAGTCAGGGTGCCTCAATCTAGACAGGGAGCTGAATAGACTCACAATCAAACCATCTGGTTGGAAAGCCACATTTCAAAGTAGCAGGTAGGTGCCCACAGAAGAATAGTACGCATTTATCAAGAGAAGTTGTCATTAATTTTACAGCCATAAACGCGGAAAATCAGGCCTACCGATGCAACGATCTGAGCGGTATGGTGATGAACGGATGGTCCCACATAAGGACTGCCTCATCATGAAAATCAGTTATTTAGTTCGTTAGCAGAGCTGAGTAATTTAGTTGCATACAGTCACAAACAAGGATGTTCAATGCCGATTTTCGAGAGCTCATTTTAAAGCAATGAGGGAAACATTCAGCTTATTCGGGTCTTCAAACAATGAAGTTACCCCCCTCTAGGTCCTTGCAATCGGAATTTACGGTACCATTCATGAACAGAGTTAAATGGGCGTCGAACGGGCATACTTGTCTTCGGTGTTAAACCGTGCCGTCTTCTTCCGACCACTAATAGTTTTTCACTGGATGAGAACTCCTTTCTACTGCTTGGACGGACAGGCAGTTTAGCAGTGTATAACGGCCAGACGAGGCTCGTCCAAGTTATTCTGTTCCAAAGATATTGTATGCTAAATCTCGATGTGAGTTCAACACGTGCCATAGTTGTTCTTTTTCATTTGTCTTTTTCAGCTTTGTGGCTGATACGATGCTATAAAATTCTTCAATCGGCCCTGGTGCCTATGGAATCAGTATGTTCATGGGGAGTTCACCCGTGAATAGTGAGTACGTCTCCAGTAGAGTAGGATCCTATGGGGATGACAACTATTTTGAAAAATCCAAATAACCGCGCCGTATAACTTAGTACGCGCCCCTATCCGTCCATAAAATGTAACATGCTACTACAAGGTTGGGTAGCATCAAACCCGAACCACATATTCGAGTAACAGCTAATCAATGTGATCGAAAAATGTAGTTACTTGGGCGGTTGCGTTAGTCGCTGTGGGCTGACAGGAGACGAAACCATTCCTTTAATAAGGTCAATGTATGTCACACCTTGTCTTTTTTCCACTATGTACTTAATAAGATAAAGCGGAATTAGTCCAGACGGGTACCTTACAACCAACAATTTCTGAAATTTCGTTTTCGCCGGCATGGCACCTGCGGTATTCACGTGGCACCAGCTTGTCGGTCAATAACGGTGCAACGGTACAGGGCGCAAAATGGCCACGATGGTTTAAGGTATTGAATGTTCTAGGTCGATATCAATCAAACAGCGCCCACGTATAGCAGGTGGTCAACAGCAGATGATGAAAACATTTATCTACACGGAAAGGCTAGTCACAACTTAGAGCTTACGCTGGTTAGACCACACCGTTTGGATCTAAAGTACCACATACTCCACAGGACTATTTCACTTAAACCATCTATTGGAGTGTACTGAATCAAAGACGGGTAGCTAATGATTTGGATAAAAGCATGAAAGCCATATGCAAAATTTTAGAATAGTTGGGGATGGTAAAAATTAGTGGTAACAGACACTGATATGTAGGACACAGTCATGCATCCGGTGACCGCCAGAATTCACTGCTACCATCTGCATTCAAACTAAAAGCAGGCTACTATATTTTCGGCGTGACAGATAACTAGAGTTGTGTAAGCTGTCCCTTCTCTATCTCTAACCATGAGTAAATGTAACTATAGCAGCTAGAACTGCTGTACCTCAGTACACGGTTTGTAGATGAACACTTGATAAGTCAACTGACATAACAGAAAGGATTCATGCAAAGTATAGAACCTCAGTTCTGTGTTGCACGATACTCTGGCAACGCAGTCAGATAGTCAAATGATGGATGAACTCACCGACGCAAAGAGTGGACAATGCCAACTGGAGAGTTTGCTTAACCTATGTCTATGTTTACAAATCACCAAGTTAGCATTCAACTTGAATTATGAGTACTGCTCTCTGAAGTTAAAAAACACTGAAACCAGGGCAGACAAACGCACTCATGATGGTAGCTCACAGTAGAATGAACAACTCCCCAGCTAGACTGTTAGTCATTATTCGCGAAATTCACAACTACACTGATGCCTCACTACTACACAGCTAGGCTGTTTGGCGAAACGGTGTGCGAAGTGAGACCGAGGACCAGCCTCCGAAAACCAACCAGACAATCAGGATAGAGGGTGAAACGGGGCCATACCTAGTGAAATCCTCAACCAATCACGGAGAGCCGCAAAAAGCTTATTTACCAACGCGACCAGTGGGTCATAAGCTTTATTTGCATATAAACAGGAGCCCAAGCAACTGACGTCGACCTGTGCCGAAAAATTCTGACATAGGTAAGTTATTCAGCTTCAGCTGCGTGGCATTTCACGCTAAACTATATGTTACACCTGCAATATGTGCGTCACATGACGAATACACCAGTAGTTAGGGCAGTATTTACGAATGGGACAGAAGCCACACAAAGCCCACATTGCGTGATCCTAAAGTAAACGATAGCTCTATCGATATGAATGACAGTGGGTGAACAAAACATCGGGAACCTTTCGCAAATAACCTGGGAGACTGGGTGCCTTGATATTATTGTTGGAAGGCCGTACTATCTGGCCCGAACTCGACTGAATGGGTTCAGTGCTGTCACCGTACAATGCAAAAAATGAAAACTGTGCGATATCCCCTCCTCATGTTGGATAATGAAACTTTCCAAACCCAGCAAACCTAGCCCATGCAAGATAGGAGGACACTATCGGTTCGTGCATACGTGTGGTGACAAAAGTTGGAGAGAAGCTGCGAGGTAACAATCATGCTTCGCCCTTAAAGTGCACCATTTGTTTCGTAATGTTGAAGCATGGTTTTAGTAGTGAATGAATTAATGAATAACCAGATCGCCTCCGGACAAAAATCGACAGAGGACTTACATAGACTACCCGTTTAGAAATCTGGGTGGCTGAATAAGTACTGCTCACGGATTCAACAAACAATAGAAAATATTACTGTGGTTCACCCCAACATTAGAAATTATGGCTATTTCCAGTAACTTTGGCCGAATTTTACCACGTTCAAAGCTTTAACCCTTAGGATAACATAACAGTCTGTTTACCCGATAGTAGCGGGCGCCAAACAGTCCGATGCGATCAGACTGACAAAAAAACCGGTCTGACAAGGGGGCAGTATGGTACGGTATGGCTGAGAATGACTCAACTCATTTGCACCGCTGGCTCGCATTATCATTCCATAGTGTCACGAGAGTTTTAACGTACATTGGAATTGAGGGAAGTGTGTTCATCTTGATATTCTAAACAACGTTCACACTGCCGACTTTAAACAATCTCACTACATGCATAGACTGTCCTACTACTGAAACGAAACGTTGACTTCGCGATTTGTTTGTCAGTATTGATGTGTAAGTTGAACGTTGCGAATTGGAAGGTTTGTTATTCACAGGAATAAATAGTGCATCGTTTGGCAACAGAAAACCCGTTTTTTGTGCATGTTAACTGTTCCCATGTGAAATGTGGGTTACCTTGATCACTGACTAGAATCGAAAGGTGCGACGACAGAAATAAATTTCGACCAACATTTACTATCCCCGCACTTCGTCCACAAATACGGTGGACCGATAAGCAAAGCACAGGGCGGAACGAGCACGACTGGTAGAACTGGAATGATCCAGCAACGTAGGGCACCTCGGAAAACCAGTAGTATAAAGTTCAGTGAAATCGGAGACACAGAGTTGACAATGCATGCCAAGATTTCTGCACTCCTGTTCTGAGCAAACCGGGGAGATTCCTTCGCCTCTGTGTGCTCGTTCTTCCAGTAGCTGGATTTCGTAAAGTGCGTTCTGAAGGCGAATGCACCTTCTGGAAACAACTACAATGCACAGCAATGATGAAGAAACAACGACGAGTAAACTTCTACAATATGTGATAGCTTTGGAACCGGTAAAGCGCAGTCATTTGAGTTGCAAGTACAGTACTGTTAGCTCGGAATAAGCTTCGCAGAACCAGAGTTGTTCGGAAGACACTAAATGTACGCAAGCCTTCGTAATGTTCTAAGATCGGCACTACAATTTGGCTAAAAAGTGGCCCATACCCGACACCGCTTCGTTACCGAGAGGTCGTTTACTCGTTACTTCGTTGCGTACATGCTGCAGCCTGCTACACTAGAAGACACCGGTAATCAAAAGTTTGGAAGCATTTCAAATCTTCGATTAGAGAGGTTTGTGGTGAACAAAATCCACACAAACCTCAATAAAACCGATATGGACAGAGTGTGACCAAATTATGCGGTTTTTTTATCCCCAAAACGCCAACTCCAAATCACCGACAACCGTACTTGAAACAAAACGACTTATCCGTCGACATGAAAATTCACACTCGAACAGCAATCGAATCCATACACCGTGACAACCTCGAAATCCATGTACACAAGAACCATTAAACTGGAAAGAGTCCGATAAGTTGATAAGGCCCATTTGCTCTTAACAAACAACGAACGCCTCGATGGGAATCCAATGGTAATTTTCTAAATTAATTGACATGCACCGTGGGCCTCAGTGTAAGCAGACAGAATTCGTTATTCGCTTTCTTAATACAACAGACGTGCGCTAACAGAATAATGATACTAGAAAAGAAACAAAAGGGTAGACAAGCGAAAAAAAAGCACATAATTCCTAGGGAATAAGGAATATTGCAGACAATAAACTAAACTTTGATATGTAATAGGGCGATTCGGATAGGCAGGTTATTGCATTTAGGCACTGCTCTATTCTGCACACTAGTGCAGCCGGAGTTGCAGTCCAAACCCTTGACAGTAGCCTTCAGGAGTTATCCCTTCTTAACGAGGCAATTTGTACGGTTGAAGTCAGTTTGTCAATTTTTTCACCGTGCTTGCCTACAATTAGAACGTTCCCGGTTCGGTTGTGCACTCTTCCAAACATGGTTTACCTGGCATAACTTCCGGATAGCATAATTACTTGTCCCGTTAACATCAAAAGTGCTTAGCAGCTCTAGATGATGGATGCTAAATGGAAACGAGAAACAGGGTGGGACACAGTAGAGAGATTGCCGAGGCACTAGGGTGTGGCTACTGAGAAAGGGCCTAAAGTATGGGTATCACTTTTGGCCACATTTGACAGTAGCTGACCGGATATCGATAAATCCCCAGAATAGAAGTTGGTATATAGAGCAAAGCATTCAAGCTGAACCATGTACGCTGCAAGTGCATGGCATCAGTAGCCCTGATTGTCATTCTTTCAGTCCAAGTCACACAGAGTTGAAAATACAAAAATAAGCAGGTGATATCTGCATAGATTTATCACAATACGTGTAACACGTGAACGCTACTACTTGTAAGTGATAAGTAACTTTCGGGGCGAATAGAGCTCAGCTTAGATATCACACCAAACAGTGAGTGGTTGAAAACCAAGGTAATTTGTCACAGATAATAGAGTAACGGTTCTCAAACGAAAGGGATTTCAAGCCTTCAGGTTCACAGACCCAAGTCTCCACGATATTGGTACTGTATCTGCTTCACCTGCTTCACCAAGCGACATCGATGTACACTGATCCCACGGTGCTGACTTGCTGATGTTATCTGTGTTCCTGTTGCAGTCCCCCTACCCAAGGGTCGGACACTTAAGGACTGACAACGTAATAGGCCTAAGAGCTTACGTAGGTTCAAAACCCCCAAATGCTCTGTACACTGTAGATGTTCCACTGATAAATTAGCCCCCGCACTTGTCGGGACTGCTTGCTTACCCTTAGGAAAATGTCCAATATGAGCTCCATATTCGCAGGCTACCCTTCGACAAAAACGACGACTTAGTCGTCCCAGATGGTAATTGATCAGGTGGCTGTTGATCTGTTCGCCGAGCTTGGCAATTGATTTGCAAACGTTTCGTCACCATTCGAAGAGACATGTTCAGTGCGCTGAAGATATCTCCTCGAATGGTGACGAAACGTTTGCAAATCAATTGCCAAGCTCGGCGAACAGATCAACAGCCACCTGATCAATTACCAACTAACGCACCCGAGCTACCAATATTCCAACATATTACCAGTCGTCTCAGCCCCTGGCATGTTTGTCAGACAGTGTCACAGTTATTTAAACCTACCGGATATCTCTCAAGCGCGAATATATTAACTCGCCCTAATGAGAACATTTATGTGCGTGGGTAAAGCTTAGATGATGCGTCATAATGAGAGCATAACTCAAGTCCAATGATGTGACCAAACAGAATAAACATTTTAGGATAGGAGGAGACCGACCACTCAGGTTCTCTTCGAAGATATACCAAAGTTACACCAAAGGTCATTTTTTCGAAGAACGAACCGAATGTAATAGGTACCTAATACCTTGGCTGTTGCACACGTTGCTTTCCCACTGCCGTAGGAACGTCGACGGACTTAGTATTTCTTCTATGCAGTACAGCGTAGCCCTAAAGTGGGGAATACGGCGTAGCAACGCAAAACCATCCCAGATAAGGACTTCAAGCAGGACCATCCTAGGTAACAAATTGAGTACGCGACCGGCTTTATCGCTAATACTGATCACATCGTGCTGAGCGGACCAAGCGTGGTCCGAGTTGGTAGTCTACTGGAATGAGGAATGCATAAAGACATCCTATCCCAAGAGATGGAGGGGAAACAAAAAAAAGAAGATAGCGATCGTTCGAGGGAGAAAAGCTTTGACGTTCAACTCGAAGTACACGGGTTTGCAGTTCGAAACAGGAATAGTTGCAACCTATCTGTACTCATACGGAGACTTTGCTCCTTCCTATGGCTGCAGCCTTTTTGGAATCTGTCTATCTACTTTCTGGGGGAAATCAAGCCACTTTCGGGGTTCCAGCAACCAACTTTGAAGCTTTTCGGATTTCGCTACATCGACAAACCTATCTTTCACCATGAATGAGTAAGAGGTCATACACATCGGTGAAAAATCGAAAGCGCAGTCAACCACATGATTCTCGAGTCCTTCGTTTGGGTCAGTTTATGACGAGGCCCTGAAATTCCCCGCGGGTACACTAAGTCAGCTGTTAAGAAACCGGATGGCGAGACGGCCAAGCAAAAACAATCCATAGAAAAGTAACAAATACTGAAGGGAGGTGTTTGATGACATCAGTGTTCAACACTGACGCTTCGCTACCATACAACCATGATTGATTTAAAAGCCTTCTTGTGAAGAATAAAAATGGATGGGGAAGGGACTTATTGCTAGCTTACTACAATCATTTCGGGGTGCCTACACCTCCAGACACTCATTCAGGCAATCCCGATAGAAACTGACACCAAGAACGCCACTGACATCAAGTAACAGCCATATCCAGCAGCGTCTCCAGCCAGGGGCAGTGGAGATCACGCGGTTCCCATCCTGGAAGGCGAGTAGCAACCACAGCACCCAAACGTCTCATAATCTCTTTCACGCCCCTCTGCCAGGTCAAGGTTTGGTCACCTCTCTGCATCCGCCACTCAGAAATGGGAGCGGAAAACAGCACTCTCTTCGGCAAACGATGGTTCGGCATGTGCAATACACAGCCTGACCAACGTAGCTTCTGGTGCAGGACACATTCCTCGATGGAAGTCTCTGTTGCACAAACGAACACTCGCTTTCTGATTGCCTCGTTACGGATTAACCGAAACCAACCCATACGAGCTATAGTTCTGACACAACGGTTGTCGAATACATGAAGACGTCTCAGTTCGCTGCTCGAACAGGCCAGGTCTCAGAGGCATACAACAAAACAGCCCGTACAGTAGGCTGAAACACACGTTCCTTGAGATTCAGCGATATACCGCTTTGATTCCACAGGTGTCACAAATTAGCAAACGCGACCCGAGCCTCGCAGATTCGTGCATTAACCTCATCTGTCACACTACAATCAGAAGCAACACAACTTACAAGAAAAAGTCGGACACACCAAACGCATCGCTCAAGCGTAAACACGTTCGCCTGTTCAGACGTGAAAATTCAGATTCGTCCGATGTGCGCTGGTGGAGTAGTGGTAACACGCTCGTCTCGCATGTCAGATGTCCCGCACGGCCATTGGATATGCACTGCTGATGAGCTCTAATAAGAGCGAAGCTCGAGCCAAGTGCTT
>SJOL01007680.1:851910-875053 GCA_004794785.1 Opisthorchis felineus
GGCCCATAAGGAGAGAGTTATTAATAGGAAGGGGAGAGGGGGAAGAAAAAGTATGTGAAAGAGAAAGAAGGGAGGCGTCAGCAGTAGCCTGTTTTCGCTTACCCGCCCTGATGTATTTCACGAGTAAGGCCACCCGGCTGATGGCACCACGCGAAGGCCAATATGGCATGGATTTATTTGCATATGTGCGATTCATGGTCGTATGTGGGCTGGGATACTGTCAGGGTGCCCACACCTAGACAGAAAGACGATTAGAGTCCTCAACCAATGCCTTTGGCTCAGAAGCCTGACCGCAAGGAAGCGGTGTCTGGAGATTAATGCAAGTGCATTTCGATTTTTACAGAACAAGTTGGCATACATGTTTCAACCCCCAACCTGGTGGACCAGAAGACTGCGTACGTCAGACCACTAACCAGTGACCAACCTGGTAAGAGAGACTCTGCGAGTGTCGCGCGGACACGCCCCAGTATAGCTCAATGGATCGAGGAGGTACACAAACCGCCACATCACGGTAAGGTCGAGTCCCTTTTTAACAGTGAAAGGAGACGCACATAATAAAAGTCGTGGTTTCCATGTAGCATGTAGCAGAAAAGTCAAATTAGGAAAAGATTGTAAAAAATTATGATGTGCACCCCAAAAATAAATTGCAGAGGCTGCAAATATACAGCAATGGGCATTTTTAAGGGTGAATGCAATCTTTTTTTTTCTTCAAAAATAAAATCATGATGGGAATGTACCGGAATAGCTGTTGCTCGGGTCCAGTCGTTCGCGGTTGGTCAGATGGCCGTTGATCTCTTCCTCAAACATAGCATTTTGCCTGCAAACTTAAAAAAAAAACAATCGGGGTGGCGTCAACAGTGCGCGCTCGCGTGGGAAGTCCTATTAACCTGCTTGTTTTTACATAGCTGATATCCATTGATATGATTGGTTTACAGGGAAAGACGTTTCTCGGAATCCTAGTGGTCCACTTCGAGTCCTATTGCGTTGCAGTCTGCATTCGACCGGAGTGTCTGGTAGTTCCTGTCCTAGGACTTTTTGTCCTTGGTCTGATCGATCAATTCCGATCTTCGTTGCGTCGTCGTCTGCTTCCCTTCATTTGGGTGTTTCTTATGGCGGTTTCTACTCCTAGTAGTTGAAGTTCGTCGATTTGATTGGTCCGTTCTGATTTATTTTGCGTTTTGGTTTGATCTTCTCAAGGCTGTTCGGCTGGCCGCGCTTTTCGTTTGCTGTAGGTTTTTTCTGAGCTGAGGGAGATCCTCGTGTTTGACTGGTCATTCGGGTGCCTCCTCGTATTATGGGATTTCCCATTCCCTGTTCGATTTTGTTCTTTGATTTTTTGGTTGAATGTGTATTATGGTAGGCTTATTCATTCTTTTGGAGTTGCATCCGACCGCTCCCGCCGGGTTCCCGTACAGTTTTCATCCTTATTTTCTTAAGGTTATTTTTGATTTAGTGGTTGATAGATCAGGTCGATTTGATATGTTCCTTGATGGCTATTTCGGTAGAAAACCGCGCTTCCATGGAGTTAAGTTCCCTCTGTTTGTGATGGAACTGGTATATGAACGCTGTTCCAGTCAAATTCGTGCCCTTCCCGATCTTCGTGTACGGAGGAGAGTGAAGACTGGTCGTGCCTTTTGACGGCAAGTTAGTGCCTGTGTAGAATGGTAGAAAGCTTCTATCCTGTCCGTCCCACATAAGGCTTGTCACAGTCTTTACAAGGAATCCTGTACATGACGTTGGTTCCCGTCAGTGTCCAATTTCTTGCAAGTCTTTCCCTTGGACCACGACGCAACAAAAATCGGAAACCGATCAACCATACAAGCAATAGAAAGTCCTCAGACAGGAACTACTCAACACACCAATCGAAAGCAATGGATACAGACCACCACACAACACAACCGGAGACGGACCAAAAGCATTCAGCGAAAGGTGTCCCTGACAGCCAATCACACCAATAGATATCCGACAAACTTTGACAACTATATAAACTCAAGCACGTAAGGAAGAATTACCCACCCAACAACACACTGATGATGTTACTCCGACTGGTGACGAAAAGCCTGCATGCCAATTGCCAAGCTGGACGAAGAGATCAACGGCCATCTGATCAAACACCAACATATACTGACGATAAACTGAGATTACTGAAACATGCGTCCAAAATTAGCGGTTCCTGAATTTGCAGAAATGTCTTGTCCCAAAGCACAAGATGTAGTCATTGTGAGATCAACTAAGGGGTCAGGCCTCTCAGGCCCGTCACAGAGCGGCAGGCAGCACTGAAGTGAATAGGAGTTGAGAAGGCAATAGGCGAAAGCCAAACAATAGGCATGCAAACCGTCTGGTGAAACCCACGCACATATTGAACGGCATAATTTACGCCAACTCTCCTGGTGAGTTTCGAAGAATTGGCTAGCACAAGCAGGTGCAACGCACACAAATTGATACGAACCGTTCATATGCACACAATGCACTTTAAAGTAGACTCACAGAACTGTGTGCGATCACCGATTCCATTCAACGCACTTGTATATATTTTGATTTGTTCGGCATTTATTATACAACAGTCTGCTCGTCCCCTAACAAAGACCATTCACAGGAACATCCCACGTGTACTGATGAAGCAAATGTTGCTAAACACACCGCGTCCCATAGCTACTGAATCGACCACTGAAACTAGGGTGGTTAGCCCTTTCAATTCTCCAACCTTTGGTCCAGAACATTGTCGTCATTCACAAAAATAATTATCCGAGTAAAAATGGGACCAACACAGCTGAAAGGCTACTGCTACGCAGACGTAACTTTAAAGGGCACTTTTGTCTTTAGGCCAAAACTTTCAAGTGATCTAAAAGTACGTATGTTACCTAAAAACAACTGTTACTGATATCAGCATAATTTCGCTAACATCAGAGGAGCCTACCATGCTAGAGTAAAGACCCAGTAACAACGTTTGGCCATCTTGGCTAGTAGAAGCCCGTACGCAATAATTCGCATACACGGACCCATACAAACATGGGTTTACAAAGAAAATAACAACCCACTCATGAGCGCATAGGGATGCTGAACATAGGCCATGCGAGTCCGCTTATACGGTCAGCACTATCATAAGGACCACCCGTCAAAAAAGGACGCTTTGCCAATTTTGGTGGTGCCTACATGGCGGATGATCATTTTATTCGGAATCAAAGAAAACGGTACTCTTAGCATGTTGAAAACAGCACATGATTATAGGTTGGAGCGGCGGCTACCGGATCTCCATCAAATTCAAAATCCTGGAAGAAACGTACCTCAAAACTGTCTGCATATCCACAGGACCTTCATTATTGTGGGTCCGTAAAATGAGGCTAGAACGTTCCATTTTCCTGGTCGCCAGTTTCATGAGAGAACTTAAATCAACCCAGGCAAGTTCAGGAAAAACTTAAGCACCCAGAGGGGCAAAAGGCACGTTTTCCAGCTCGGTTAATTACCAATGCAAACAAACCCTTCACAAACCTTCACGATACCCATTCGAATTTCGAGTACTGCGGAACACTGCATGTTCACATACTGGTTTTCCGCTAAGACATCAATGTTGTCGAGGATGTAAAAAGTACATGGCCCAATCAATTAAATTCGGTGTTTGGTGAGCCGGGATAAGGCAAGTGAAAATGAAGCACCCTCAAGTGTTACTTCAGTCTAGGTACACGGATTGTACTGGCCTCGATGTGTTGAGTCCATGGTTCTACCGGTAGGCGTAGTAGACTCAGCTCCACAAGGACGAGCGATACGGCAAGCGGATCAGATTGCCGTGTACAAACTACCTGAAAGGGTCACATAAATATGCTCTTCTCCGAGAGGGACTACACTACTGAAAAATGCCTCAAGATGTGAGCCAAAAGTGGCATTTTCCTATGGGTTACCTCGCACGAGGGTGGCTAGTCCAGAGGGGGATAAGTGTGGCAAGGCACCTCCGAAAGGATACTACTTTGGTCGGCCCTTCACGGGGTATTTCCAGAAGGGAGTAATCAAAAGTGGCCGGTTTGAGCGATGTTCTATTGGGAGTTGCCTACAGATGATGTACTTCTATCGAAATGCGGGAAGAAATATCTTAGAAGTTCTATAATTGCCACGTGAAGAGAATATAATGGTAGGCGTTAGTGTGCACATCCGTCCAAGTAAAATACGGCATATGGTAACATGCCTTGTCAACACCCATCCAAACATATTTATCATCTCCTAAAGAGTCTGTTCTCCAACCCCGGTCAACTTTGATTATTCCCTAAAATTTGTCATTGACATTTGGGACCAGACCACGGAAAACCATATTTAGCCAGTCACTTTGTGTGGCCTCCCCAGAAGAGGAGAAACTTTTTTAAGAACCGAAACACCTTGGTAAAAACTTTAGTTGTCACACACTTAGTTTGGGACGAACACTAGCACATGAAAACACCCAAAGCAAAATTACTGTATCCTCTCCCTTTTTGGTAGAGGAATTCGCGTCCTGAACACGTGGTTTGGTCTTCGTTGAAGGTTAGAGATGGCCTCCCAAAAGGTAATACCTTTAAATACTTTTGGCCGCACCAAGGTGCTCCTACCAAGAACGAGCCCCCCCCCCCCTAGGAGCGCTTAATTTGGCGTATCCAGTACCACTCTTGTACTGAACAGTAGCTTATGTGGGCGACACCGACCATTAACCTGAGGTAGAAGACCACCATTTGAACTAACGAACGGGGACCCACAATGGTCATTGAATCCGAGCATTATTAATCACTGCAGCTGTGACAAAACACTTTTTCAAAGAACGCAAGTGAGACTCATTGAGATATTGTTCAAGAAGCTATTTGTGTAGAATTCAGCTATCCGTAAAAGTCCGTCAGTTTCTTCACCGTAAATTCAATCAGTTTTTCGTCAAACCCTCAGTCGCGGATCAAAAATTGCAAAGATAATGTTTAAAAGGATGACTTTGTCAGGATTAATTGTGCCTGAAAGGTCATATCGTTATGGCAAAAACTTGGCACAATTGAGCGTGGATGCTGCAAGAATTTCATTTTCCCCAGAACGTCTCATAATCTTAGCCTGGATAAAACACTCAGAACTTCACCTATCATACATCCATGTCCCAAGGACTGAGGAAACGCAACATATACCAGTATTGTCGATTAGGAATATCAGTGCCTCAAGTAATAAAGGTGACTAATAATAATAAATAGCAATAAATAGCAATAAATAATAATCATGAAGATATTATAATGAAAAAATATGTACTAACACTACAGCGGAGCTACTGCGCATTCACAGTATCTCGTATGTTTGGAGGCTAACCAACCCTAATCCCACTAGGTCGTTGGTTGGTGCACACCATCTTCAGCATGAACAGCATGGAATCTTCACATTTACCCTCAAGCATAATGCGGATGCATGGAAAAGCAATAAATAATCCAGAAATCTGACAGCTGTGTAAAAGAAAATGACAGTGTATACATGACTTTCATAGGCACAATCTGTGCACGTGAACATTTCTGGAAAGCTGTTGAAAGGTTCATCAGGATAGAGTCACACCAGGAAATATATCACCTGAATTTGAGCATATCTACAAGCAGCTCACCCACCTACTACTACACCGCAGATAAGGGCAAACCGCAGATAAGTCATTATATATAACCCATACAGCAAGGGTACTGCTAGGGGAGAGAAATAATCCGAACTGGAGATCGCAAATGTGTTTAACCAGGCTGTTTTCCTTCAAGAAGAGATTGGAACTTATTGTGGTGTGACGGGTTGTGCGTATCTATGACTCATTAGCCTACACAGGTCATTTGTGTGACACTGGCAGAGTCTCTTAAAACAAGTTGGTCAGTGAGCAGAATTCAGAGAAGCTCAATCTCCTGGCCTCCAGATTGGGGGTTGGAACCTGTGCAATAACCTGTTGCTTAGAAGTTCGCCTATTGTGTTAGTCACAGGTGCCTTGCTGACAGACTTTTGAACCAAAGGTCCCAGTTGAGGGCCCTAGTTGTCCTTCTGTATGGGCTTGGGCGCCCCACATACAACCATTAAAGGCTGATAGTAATTACGATGAGGATGTTTCATTGGAATTATAATGTAGGGTCCCAAGAAATTCATTAGGCTAGGCATGCTACGAATGGATTGGAACCGCTTTAAACAAAGCTACCCTTCGCAAGACGAAAATTGTTTCCCCAAAATTCCGGGAGGAAAGGTTTGCGACATACGTACTACAGAGAACAACCTGAACTGCATTTATGAGTGCTAAACAAGTTGGACTCCTACGTAATAGCAGGATTGCCTTCATTACACTTACAACTGAGATGTGACTGCCGTTTGTATTCCAGATTTCGCGGACTTATACTGGAATTAATTTGGGCGCCTGTCTCGTATATGAACTGAAGACTTCTACTGAAAGTTCGAAATTGCACAATAATTACCATGAGCATGGAATTAAGACTGAACGCATGCTTGGAGGCTAAAAGGCTGTGTAGAAAAGTAAGTAACGTTAATGAACTCGATATGTATTTGTTTCTGAGGCATGTGCACCAGTAATCAGGACGGGGGCCAGTAGCCAGTCTGAAGGCAACCGTGTGACACTCGAAGCCTGGTCGCTGAAATCGCAGTCCATGATCTTATCCACCAGGCGACCTTGGTAATGTTTTTGGCAGAGTGGTTAATTCAATAGAAGACTCTATAGTAGCATGCTTTCCAATAGGTGAAAAAATAACAATCCATCTCTACAATGATTACAGTGTGTCATTTCGACTGGGACCCCTGTTGGAACAACAATCCCATCGCTAGTTTTAAGGTGCAGAGTCACAAAAAAGGAAACTACCGCTTACCGGGATACCGCCAACGACCCGTTTACACGTTCGATGATTACAGAGCCCCCAGCGTTTTGAATGCGTTCTTTCTCCGTCGGGTTAATTGGTTTGTGGTCGACAGTGGCAAATGCAACACTCCCTTCACGGATAAGCACGGCTCGCGAGTCACCGCAATTAGCAAAGAAGATATGTTTTGGTGTGATCAGGACACAAACAGCTGTGGAGCCTGATTTATCTTCGCCGCTGGCAAGCTGAGGCAACTGACGTAACCGCTCATCCAACGCGAGAAAACCATCACGAATCCCACGCTCGATTTCGGGAATGCTGGGTGCCAAATCTGGATTGACCTTTTTAAACTCCTCCGTATCAACAATACACTAAAATGCAGTCAAAACAGCATGACAGAATAAAACCAAGTCTCATAAGGATAAGTATTGTGAGGAGTGAATACACTATGATGACCGAGGGAGGGAGGGAAAGTAAAAACATTTATTAATTGTATCAGCGTGCCGTTTATGTACTAGAGTCCTATGAGCAAATAAATAATGCTAAATGCATCCCTATCGAGATCTAACAGCACACTCAAGCCGCCACCGGGGTCCCCCACATGTCATGTTTAAGCAGACAGAGGCACTTCTACACTGAATAGTACTTGCCTTTCCAGAGAATAATTAAGGAATTTTCCGAACCAAAAAGAGGACGACTCTGCTTATGGCACTGTGTGAGACACCCCGTACCTCGGTGCTTGTAAGAAAAAGTTGTTCGACTTTTGATGCTGTAAGCTGACAGTATCGCATCGAAATCAGAATCCAGAGGAGACATAAAAGGTTTACGAGTGACTTCAGAGACATCAGTACTCAGCTGGTCTCTCCAAACAGCGCACCTAAAGATGAATCTCTTCGATAATTGAGCGGCATGACTCGGTCCCATCTACACTTCAGGAGAAACGTTGTTTCGCTCTGCCTTTCCCATCGAAGAGAAAAACATCCCTTCAGAACAATGGTCAGATCCATCACAAGGCGGTCGACTGGGAACTTGAGAAACCATTGCGTGGAAGTGGTGAGTGAGAAAAGTCCATAAAAGGGAATTTGGAAATAACTCGATAGAAAGACCGGTACGAAGGAGCCTGAGCTAAGCGAAACCAACCAAAAAGGGTAATGTATATCCACAAGGACTTCGTTTACAACGATGAGCTGAATTCTTCGAAGATCGGTTCGGCTGGCCGTCGGCTCCAACAACACTGCTGACACTACAGGCTTCCGTGAAAATCAAGGCTAATCACTCAGCCCGGAACTTCCGTTCATAAAGAATCTTAACCTTTTCAAAAGCATCTGGTCCTGATTCTCTCTCGCCATCCGTGTAACATTAGCGTAGAATCGCTTGTAAGGAGGATTACAAGTTCCACGCATTGTTCATTTAGAGATTTTCATACACCAGAGAGATGACAGATTTCAACCGTTGCTCCTATTTTCAATATTGGCATTGAAGCAGAAAACGAAAAACACCAAAGTACCAGTCTAACTGCAACTACCTCACAAACCCCAGCAAGTGCCACTGCGCACCGTCATAAAAATCAAACAGGGTCCCGTCCAGGTCGTGGGTATACTGAACATGCCCTCACCCTTCGATAAAAATAATCTTTCAGCTATAACCCTCAATCGGTGCATAGCTGTCATGTTACCTGCACGAGGGCTGAGATACAATCAACTTACCCAAGCCTGGACAAGAGTAGCCGAGATGTTGAAGCTGAGTCCGAACCACGGACTCTCAAGTCAGTAAGTTCGTGCCTTAATCACTGAGTTATCTCGAACTCAGTGTTCGACAACTTGTTGAACACTGTCATGGGTCCATAAAAAACAGTCATTGTCTTCCGTAATCTTGAGGCAACACTTGACTCAGTCAACCCATTCGCTTCACGGTATTGCCCAACCAATAAAAGACAATCCAGAAATATCAATTTCACGGTGCTCACCATGAGCCGACACTCGTAAACGTGTAAAGACCTGCAGTTAGTCTTCCACCGAACCCACTAACTGGTTTCACCAAAAACCCGGACTCCGATTAAAAGTGCACCAAGTGTTCCCAACTGGTTAATTTCGCCCGATTGAGCATAGCTTTTGAATGCAGCGAGATTCCCAGACAATAAACTGATTCTGAAAACACATTGGATGCTTAGGGTGATGTTGTGCATTGAATAAAATCCGAGCTCGAAGCCAGTCCTCTAAACACAAAATGAGGTTTTTCAAGCATATTACCGGGAATATTAAGAAAAACACCACAAGACAGCATTTGGCAGCGTTATCACTCCATCACATAGGTAATCAAAATCAGTTTTGTCTCTCGAAAAGAAGTGTTGGGGTTAAAAACAGTTCTAAGTAAAACATATTCCATTCTTACTTGATTAAGCAGAATAGGGGTAAGTTGGACTCGAATTGGCTAGTTTCAAACTTGAACATGCTAGCAAAGGCGAGACATTAAATTACACGACGGATCCCAGAGACAATACCACGCTCCCCTAATCGCATAAACATGATACGCTTGAGTTAACGTCGAACATGTTTTTTGTTTGAATTATGATCAGAATCCGAAGGGATGCAGCATCTCGCATCAAAGAGCGACAGCAAGTGTGCTGAAGTCCAGTGCATCCTTGGTGGGCCCTCGGAAATATATCATACTAAATGCCCTGGTATATGGATGGCGATGGTTATCCCGCCTCACTTATGGTTGACGTTTCCTAAAGATGTTAACACTGCTGCTTCACTGCCGTACAACCATAAAGGTTTGATTGGATTGTTCAGCTTGCGGGTCAGAGAGTTTGTTAAGTTGGGCAAGTGGTTTGCTTTTAGGTGACCCCGGAAAAAGTACCCAATTTTTACAAAGAACAACAGCATTATGTGAATCGACGTGAGTAGCTCCGCAAGCTTGACAGTCAAGGATAGAGTGTGGCCACCGGGCGCCAATGGCCATGAGGTCAACCTGACTCCACAGCTGTTCAGCAATAGGGGAACACTAGGTAGCACAGCAACTTCTAAATCCAGTACTACCGAGGAGCAGTTAGCTGTCGGTACGGAGCTGCAAAAGGTACATCATCGTGATTAAGTGTTGAGTCCAAGCTGGCCTGTTCACACACGAACTGAGACGTCCGACATTTAAATCGAGATCGCCGATGACTAGGATCATACCTAAACTGTTGCTGGTTAAAAGACTGGTTAGTTCTCGATAAGATGTATCTTTCACCCAAGGAAAGCTACATTTGGTTGGTGCACCTGCAGAAACTAGAAGTGGAAAAGGGGTATCATTTGATCTAGTATGTGTTTTTATGGGAGTTGACAAACGAGCACCGCAAAGGCGGTTATTTGCGGGGATCTAGTCAAGCAAGAAAGCTTTGGTTCTGGAGCCGAGAGCCATACGATTACCGCAAAACCCGCTGCAGCATATGCAGAACCATCTTAGGTTCGTGGGCGGTGGAGTGTACAGAAAAAGGTGTCGTAAGCTGTAGTCCAGTTTCGGAAACGCAGAAACTGTGGAGTGTCCAGAGTGTGCGCTAGGACGGCTTGATTCAGAATTCGCACGTAACGAGAAACCAAAACAAGGTCTGAGGAGCGAAGCGAACCTGCAGACTTGAGCTGTGGCAAGAAACTGGTCGCTTACTCGCCTATCTGTATGCAATAAGTAGGGCAACCCGCCTGATGGCAACACACGACGGCCGATAGGGCATGAAATTATTGACATTCGTACAGTTCATAGTTGTATGTGGGCTGATATCACCAGGGCGCCAAAACCTAAACAGGAGGATCAGTAGGGTTCTCAACCATGGATCAGCCTGAGATGAAACCCTGTGACTGTTGAATGGACATTCTTCAGTACAGCTCAGTGGGTTACCAGGTACATAAATCTCGCCCCACGGTAAGAAGCAGTTTCTTTGTAGCTGGACACTGTGATTGAGGTAATGGATCATCTACTAAGGGATCCAAAGTCTTGGGCAACGAAAGACGACTAAAAACCGATGTATGGAGTAATGCCAGGTTTTTTTTGTCCAAACCTACTCCCACAACTTCATCCGTTCCTAACTATACCTACCTAGCTTGCTAGTATTTCAGAGTTTTTGCTCCCCTTAGGTTGCATGGTATCGATGTACCAAAAACGCTCCACGTATAAACTTCTTGATGCATGATAGCAACACTCAGGAAGGTCTATTATAAAGGAACTTTCAATCGACGGCGAGGAAGCTTATAATTCTCCTAGTGTGAAGGTCAGTTCATAGTCAGTAGCACGCACTCTTCCCAAATAGGTTGAAAGTGCTCACCGTATAACTCGATACCGGAAGTAGTAGTTTCCGTTTTACCCCACCCCTATCCCGCGCCTTCAAATATCTTGGTGCCGACACCACTAACCAATGTTGGAAATTAACTCGGAGGGTCGCCAAGAAAATCAACCGGTCGTTTATTGATCAACCCGCGTTCATTCAATTCCGCATCTTTACGAATAAGTAACTATTCCTTTTCGAACAGTAACAGCAGCAAACCAAACTACGTGAATTTCAACGAGCTACAAGTGAAATCTAGAACACCTACTAGTACATAGATGCCATGAAAATGCTCGGATGTGTCTGAGATTTTCCAAAGTCTAAGCACCCGAGGAAATTCTCACATCTCAGAAAATATACAAAAATGCGACGAGGTGGTGTACGCAGCACGCATGCTGGCGGAATACAAGGAGGAGATGAATTCCTCCCTCCTAAGACATTAAAATGGAAGCATCCGTTGTGAATATTGTGCAAGAGGTCGTAAGATACCGGCGTGACCAAGCCAGCCAACCAGGGTTATGATAATTTGTATTCTTAAGAAATCGGAGAGAGCAAACGCATCCCTGTAGTCCACCAACGAAAGCGTTCCTATCCTGGGTATGGTAATTACTAGAACAGTCGGGTAAATATACTCATTAGTTCTCCTGCAAGAGGATGCGTCGATCATATCTTCACCCTCCGACAGATTCTGGAACAGCGACACTGTTTCCAGCAACCAACAATGCTTGTGTTTTTTTATCTGAAAGCTGCCTTTGACTCTGTGGACCGTCAGGCACTATGGCAGTGTCTGTGGAGCAAAAGTGTCCCCCATAAATTCTTGACCCTCCTTAAGGAGCTGTACGCCAACTCTCGCGGCCGTGTGGAGGTCTACGGGAAGCTCTCTTCTGAGTTCACCACATCAAGTGGTGTCAGACGGTGCTCTCCTCTTTCACCTTTCCCAACTTCGTCGTTGATACAACTATAAGACTCACTATCAGCCTCTAATACCTGTGGGGTTGAAGTGCTCCCGGAGCGTCCGTTCACAGAGATCGAGTACGCAGACGACATAGCTCCTTTTGGATCTGACGCCGCCGTAATGCAAATATTAAATCTAAACAATTCAGCCTCACGGTTTGGCATGCGCTTCACACCTGTAAAGTGTAAAGTGCTACTGCAAGACTGGGTGGGCCCGAACTCTAGCCTCATGCTTGCGGATGAGCCGATTGAGGTAGTAGACAAATTTGTCTGCCTGAGCAGCTGTGTCAGTCCCGGTGATCTCACCAATGATATTTCCATCAGGATTGGGAAGGCCAGAGCAGCTTTTGTGAACCTGCGTCACCTGTGGCGTAGGCATGACACCGGCTTATCCGTCAATGGTCGAGTCCACAATGCTGCGGTGCGCTGCATATTACTATACGGATCAGAAACCTGGCCGCTGCGCGCCGAGGAAGTAAAAAACTTTCAATGTTTTGACCATCGATGTCTTCGGAGCATTGCCCGAGTCTGGTGGGAGCACCGGACCAGCAATGCTGAAGTACGTCGAATGGTTTTCGGAAGAAATAACTCACCCTCGATAGATGAACTGATCACACTACATAGGTTGCGCTGGTTTCGCCACGTGCTGCCTATGCCAGTCGACCGACTTCCTCGAAGGGTTCTTTTCGCACAACCACGTGAAGGGTAGAAACGAGCCAGAGGCGGTCAAACAATGACTTGGCAGCGAAGTATAAAAGCCATTACCAGCAAACTCAGCTGCGCTGGTCATTACCGTCTTCCTGGATGGGGACCCCGAGACGGGCCACATCAATGGTTAGACATTGTCAGACATGGCCCAGTCGCGCCCTCAATGACGCTCGTGCATCCAAGCTAGTGCCTTCAATGCATAGCTTCCTTCCCAATCCCCCATTTAAAGATCTACTGACAACCCTGTATTCACACACCAATTTATCAGCTCCCGCCTCCAATGCGCAGCTACCTACCCCACCTCCCCAAATCATCGGTGAACGAAACTGTGGCAGCTACAACCACTGTCCGACATGTATGCGGTTCTTACAGCTGACAATGACGATGATGATGATGGCTTATTAGTTCTAGTACAGGATGAAAAAGGTGCCTGGTCAGTCCGTTTGACCGCAGCTGCTTTGTGGCTTACCAACAAGTTATAAAAAGGTAAAGCCCACCGTTTACAACGAATGTTTTCGTTACTTTCACATACTGAGAAACCAACTCTCGCGTCGGAACGATGGGAGCCGATTTCGCGAATTAATTTGCTCAATCAAAAGAAACAGTTGGTTTGACAGCTCATTTTTCTAACTGAATTTGAATATTACAGCCTCTGTGCTCTCAGGGTAAGCATTTTTCAGCCACTTGAGTTAGCGCACGCCGCAATGAGCGTCTACCGAATATGTAAGCATGGACATTGAGGATCAAAGTAGATTAACGTATTTCCCAGTGAAATTGAAAGTATGAGAAGGAGACCAGTTAGGTTTAAACCAGCTTACCCAGAATACTAGTATTAAAAAAAGAATCGTGCTGTAGAGAAGAGTATTGTAAAGAGTCGACTGTAATGGCCACAACGGTGAAAGAGATACGACACGCAAAAGTAGCAACATACCTTGAGTAATTCACTTGCGCACATAGCTGAGACCAGCGCTCCAGCATGGCCATCAAACACGGCGAAAAAAGACCAGTCTTTTAGATTCCCTGGAAGTTGTGTGATTGCACAATGTGCGTCCTCCATGGTAATGCGCCAACCCTGCATGCTTGAAATGCCATATCGGAGGCCGTTTCCGGAACCCGTTTCGTTGTACTTCTCTGTTTTTGGTGTCGACAATAGTGCACCCATTTTTCTGAGTTAAGCGTTGTTAGCGAAGCTGAGTATGTAAGCAATGCGCCAACAGCAGACTAAGTCAAAATGTGCTGAAACGAAGAGAAACATGGATAACCAGTAGTGCGGGGGTAAATTGTTAAAGGCAGCAAGAAGTGGACGGCATATCTGAGTCAGATCCGGACTCCGGATCCACTTTACTAATAACATCACCAGAGGCTTGTGCATGTACATTGGTCAGACCACATCCCGAATACTCAAGTTCTTCAGAAGTCAAAAATGTACGGAATAGAGAGCATTTTAATCCACAACTAGCTACGCTGATTAGGCTATCTGGGACGCATGGTATCAGGTCCCATCCTCAAACAACTGATGTACGGAGAGTTGAATAACGGTTTGCGAAGCCGAGGAAGTTATAGAGACTGATTTCAAATTTTGGAAACTGAATTTGACTTTAGGTCAAAAGGAAATCTGGCACTAGACAGACTACCTGGGGAAAACCACCCTCGCGGGTGTAAGGCATCTGTAGACCCAGCGCGTCTCCATACTCAAGAGTAAACGATCGATTCGCACACAACTTGCTACGAATGCACCAACACCAATAAAACCATGGAGCTACTCAACCTGTGGATACACCTGGCTGACGAAAATCGGACTCGTGGGACAGCAGCGCTACCAAGTTATATCAGTCGCAGGGCACCGCCGAGTAAGTTAAGTTCATCTCGGTTCCAAACATACGAAACAATGTCCCTGCAACATTTGTACCGCCACCGGTTTAGCCATGACAACCCTGATGGTTCGTCTTGAGCAGCTCCCGGCGGAAACTATTGTACGGTACTGTAAAAAGGAATTGCGGTATTATAGTGAAACGCAAAGGACTTGACAAAGGATAACGGAACCTCGTTGGTTTATGCAGAGCTGGCGCCCATTGTAATACCATCGTACTCAGGCCGGCTGACAACTGTCAACAGTACTTCGCGGGTTTGTTTGCAGACCTCATGCCTTCGGGTTTACATCGGAATCGCAGACCCTCCATCAATAGCACATCTGGCTACGCACAAACCGTTTGCATTGTTATAAGTATGCGCAGGTGCTCACTGGTCAAAGCAATGTTGACAGACAAACACGTATCGGATGCCGGGCAACCATTCACAGTGGACATTTGACTCAAAAGAGCCATTGCTCAAGCACTTCGGAGCAGAAAATAATGGACAATAAGAGAAAATGGCTAAGAAAACAAACAGATGCAGTAAGTTTGGTTCCACGTCAATTCCTCCAGTGTCCAGTATGCTGCGGCCTAACTGACCTTTCGCCAGAGAAATGCATCCAAGGTTGTTTGGCTCGCGCTGTTTACACGCACCTGCAGATTCAATGGTAATTCCTGTTCTGATGGGGCGACAGGGGCAGCTGGCAGTGGGCCGTCACAATCTGGCAGCACATGCAAGCAACCAAAAGCGACTGACTGTTCGGTTGGCGAGCACACAGTGGTTTCGCCGACTAAACCTGCACCTACGCACCCGCCGCTAAATAGGCACTGCGCTTGTTCCAGTCCGGCCAGCTTACTGTGGCAAATTCCTATGGTGATCGGATGTACATTACCGTCTTGACCGCCCGACTCGGTTGCACCCTCTGTTGTCCTACTCGATAAGCAAGATGACTAAGCTCCTGGTTCGTATCTGCCTGTCACACACAAACTCGAGGGAGTGGCATCGGTAGATCTCCATGCGACGAAGCGTGATTGCGAGTGTACATTAGTGTGAAAGTGCGATGTGTGGATTGGACGGTCGAACGAATGAAATGCCCATTATAAAAGATATACACATCGTCTAGTTGTTCCATCACTTCGGCGCATGCTGCCGTGCAACTCGAGAGAATCACGAGAGTTGAGATGACGCCCAGTTGCCGAAGCCTAGACAGGAGATGTCGGAAAGCCGAGTGAGTCGGATCAAACTCAGCTCGAAATTAAGTGAAGCATGCTTTGATAAACTGCATGAATTTGGAACGATGTTCTAAGGTCCGTTGCGGGGAGAATATTTGGTCCAGTTTTGAACCATCTTTCGTTTGGCCTTGTTCTGGTGCTTCCTGCTCAGGAAAAACGTTGTGGTAGAAGGGACAAAAACGTTGGTGATGGTATCAATAAGGCTGATCCCGGGATAATTATCACAGGCGGTTCTAACAATCTGTGGGGGTAGTAATCTGACGCAACGCAATCAGTTTTCCAAAGGAGTAGCTAGAGAACTGCTGAGACGCACGGTTTACAGATCTTGGCAGGGATCTCGTTTCCTCCGGGGTTTTCTCTGTTCAACAGTCGTCGGACGATTGTGACAATCTCAAGTTTCATTGGCTCTTCACGGTTGAAGTCATAAAGCATTGAGGCTGGGCTGATAACGAGGTACAGAATTTTCGGTTGACGAGTGTTTTAAGTCATTTAAAGTATTCCACCTACCGGTTCATCCACTTGTCATACTTGTTTAGGGACCTTTCATTTGGTCCAAGCAAAAAATTCAGCTGAGACCGAAGGTTTTTGAGAACACCCGAACGAGCCTGAAAAGCTTGCCAAAATCCATGTCTGATGCCATGGCCGGTCAGTATGGGATGTAACCTGATCGAGTGGCTTTTTGCCGTAGCGTGTGACAACCAACTGACTTGATGATAGAGGCTACTGTTGCCTTTATGAACAAACTGTCCCCACATATTGATTGTGCACCAGAATTAGGGGGCCTGAAAGACGGCTGGTATCTGGTCGATGGTCGTGAAGAATGTCCATGCAGATCCCTCAGGCGGGAGTGTCAAGCAGATTATGAACATCTCAACAACTAGTGAAAAGTATCTTAGACTGAGACCCGACCTTAAGTTGTCAACCTTGTATTGGCGGCCGGGCTTTGGTGTTGCAAAGATCTTTCGAGTCACACTGGCTGAAACTCAGTTCCTTAGGGTTGAAATATACCAGGAACGCTAACGGTGAGCAGCCCGACGAACAGCGAGTCCCCGTACTGCAAGAAACCGTATTGAGGCTGTCTGGAGGTAAAGTCGTGCAGTCTTCTGCGATAAGAGCGTGAAGGCGATAGGGCTTTTAATTCGTGCCACCAACATCTTCGATACAGGCAGCGATACTGCCTTCCCCCGAGAAAGGACGGGTGAAAAAAGGTTGGCCCCAAGATTAGCACACACCGATCGCCCGACGGCTGACCGGAGGCCAGCCGCTCCTAATAACTGAACATCACTTCAACTGGACGGATGTGTCACCTACGAGTTACAGAATAAACGAGTGCATGTCTTGATTGGCCAATCTGGATCGAGCATCTGTAGTTTGATGCTTCGCGCCCCCTCACGAAGATTCTAGCGCGACCATGCGGAACATTCTGTGATGACCCTGTAGATACGGATGTAACACTTTTTCTTTGTCTCCATAAAGGGCTGTCTCAAGCTACTGTACCATATACCATATACCATAGAGGGTCACACAGAAGTTGCACTACCGTCAGCAATTCACAAAAACGGCTGACCGTGATCGCCGGCGCATTATTCAATAAGGCTGAAATATCCGTAAAACCAAATGGTTTGGTGCTGCTCAGAATGCACCCGCTTTATGCAACCACATTATGCCTTACTCCCTGAACCGTCGGGCCAGGCCAGGCGCTAAAGCCAAGTGAATCAGACTGTTGTCTTCGTTTTCGGGAAGGATCTATCACGAAAACCGCAACAACTGTCGCCTCGCGGATCAGACTTTTGAGGTTAGGGAAAGGATCTTCGAGCAAAACTCCATATTCTCCCACTGCCCAGTGGGTCATACGTTTCAGCCAAAGGTTCAACCGCGCTCCCATATCTGGCGTTGACAAACGGAAATTATCATTCGCCCTTGCAGCTCTTCGTGCACAAGCGCTCGCTCACACACCCTCCCCACCCATCGAATGATGTACTGTCATCGACCCATATACCAGTTTCCTAAACAATGTTCTGCGTCTAAACTATCGCTCAGCATAATAAAACCAAACAACCCCTTACTAAGCTCCAAAGATCCGGTCCACGTTGAGGCCTTCAATGTCCGTTTGTCCAACTGGGCAACAGGCGTCTCTTGCTGGAAACTTGCTTTCCTTTTTTATCGATTTATGCTGTGCCTCCAAAAAACGCATCCGGGACCCCACCACGGTTGTGCACCTCAAACCACCTAGAACGAGCTCGGATGTCCCACATTCCACTCTTCGGGTATATCATGATCCTGACCCAATTGCTTGTGATATATACGCTGCACTCAGCCCAAGGCTAAAAGTGCTTTACTGGACTGGATCCCAGTAAATAGTCGTCTTTGCTCTGTACAGTTGCTTGGTTCAATCAAGACCAATGCGGGTTGATACGGTAAATGGGGTTTGTTGTTATATCAGCATACGCCCCGACAGACTTCAGTTTTCAACCTGAGGGTGCATTTTATCGAGATCTTGCATGACTGCTTCGGCCAGCAAGAACGGATATAATAGTCCTGGTGGGTGACACGAACGCCCCATTTGGATGACCAGGCTCAGAAGAAGCAAAGTTAGGTGGTAGATTTGGAGGCGATGCTCAACATACGGATAATGAGGGAGCGATTACTTCAGTTGTGTGACCATCGCCTGTTCCTGGCCAGTATGACTTTCAGCATAAGCGCTTACATCGGGTTACTTGGGGACCACCAACCGCAAGACAGCCATGGATTCATTTGCACCATATGGCTATCAGTTACGACGGACAGCCTCAATTAAAGATTGCTGTTCCTCATAGGGTACATAGCTTGCCTCTGATCATGCCATTATGCGGACTCGGTTATCACTTCACTCCCCGCCAGCAGTACGCGTGCCAATGCAGAACAACTATGTCCATCAACTTCGATGAGTTACTAGCTCACGAGTATCGAGCTGATCTGGCTAGAGAGCTAGTGGAAACGCACAGTCATGCCAATGGCGAAAAGCGATTGGAGATTGATGGAAGCTAGTTAAAACTATTCTCACGGTTTTTAGAATTGTCTGTCCAAGCCATCCGACTCGACTAAATGCACACTGAATATCGGCGGGATCAACAGATCTCATTGCTGCCAAAAAAGCCATACAAGCAACGGGCGGCTACGATAGCGCACACAGATCCCTCAAACACCGCATAATCAAGGACTTAAAAAATGACGTAGAACACCAGTGGACTGCGAAGGCCCGTGCTTTTGCTGCAAGCAACAAACGCGCCCCACTTCTGTTGATCCGATCAACCGACCAAAAGACACTATCAGGGAAACAATAAGCGAAAAAGATGGAACGGCGATTTACTCACAAGATCGTCATCTTAAGCGATGGGCTAAACACTTTAAACAGCCGTTCAGGCGACGTCCTTCAACACAACCTCTCCCAACGAGACTGAATAGAACATCGAAACCAGCGCGTCTACAGCAACAGAAGTCCAGCGTGAGATATTACTTCTCCAACGCGATAAGGCAACCGACCAGGAAGGTTCGCACCTTGCGCTTTTCAATAGTGAAGCCCTGCTGAGCAGTCTGACGACCCTACTACCGAAGATTTGGAACGGTTACTTACAGAGCACCATTGGAATGGAGTGTCTATTCTCTGATTTCAATCTGCACTCTTTTGGGCGAAAATCATCCCGACCGAACCATCAAGCATCAAACATATCTTCACCCTGAGACAAGTCCTTGAACAACGCCACTCTTTCAAACGTCTCGCGTTGGTCGTTTTTCTCAGCCTGGAAGCCGCTTTTGACTCTGTTCATCGTCAGAAACTCTGGCGGTGTTTGACGATCAAAGGTGTCCCTTCTGAATTTATATAATTTATGAGGGCATTGTGTGCGACCTCGTGGGAACATACGATTATACAGCAAGCTTGTGCCTGAGGGCACCACGCCCAGTGGCGTAAGACAGGGCTACTCTCTCACCATTCCTTTTCAACCTTATATTGATGCGAACACAGCTAGACTCATAGAGACTTGGCCGCTTAAATCAATGGGCGACAATGGGGCATCGGTCATAAAAGTGATACGTGGAGCTGATTATAATAAGGATCACATTCGAAAAGGCGCCAGGTGTGGAGCCAGGGGGAAACGCATCACGTTGGACACAATACAACTGGACTAAGAAGCCGTCTTTAAATTCTATTAAGTTCTAATGTGAATGATGAAGAACGGCACCCCGGCACACCTAAAATCCAGTAGGCGCGAACACATACACACATCCAAGCGGCTGATTTCCAGTTTCTCACACCAAAATTAGGAGCCCCACCGGGTGTTTTTGACGGATGACATGATTCGCGATGCACTGGGGCCGTGTTAGGTCGGTAGCTTACTGAGGTGGCGGGGAAAGTTCAGTTCGTACGCCCTTTAGATAGAGGCCAGATATCCAAAGCACTCAGTGCACGCATGACCAAACGTCAGCCCGTGAATGCCATCTTATCCAATCCCTCAATAACTCTGCAAATTAGCACTGCATAAAAGCAGTCTGCGATCAACATACAACTGAGATAATTGTTCGCCGTTGCCCGTACGTACCGAATGCAATCCAAATCGACAACCTTTTGAGTCCCAGGCGCGCTAAGTACACCCATTTGTGCATTCAAACCTCCGGTACCCACAAAGATATCTGGAATTTTGGTCTACCATAACAGGGCTTCCAGGGCACCATAAAAGTTGTCTTGAATGGAATCAGAGCTACAGTCGGCTGATGCGCAATTAGACAAGATAAACAGACAACGATAAACTTCGAGCATGTGAAATCCCTTCATAGACGATGCTAAATGAACCGCAAAAGCGAGCATCAACGGGAATCCATCATTATCATTGTCAGAAGCATCAGATGAGAATACCAGTGCTCCACCGTCATACAACCATGTCGATTTACTTTATTAAAGCCCCATAACAGAAAGAAAGAAATGGGGCAGAAAGGGGAATCTAGGACTAACCTACAACAAACATCCGAGGTGTCCATATATCCAATACTGAGTCAGACAATCTGGAAACTGACAGCATGAACGCCGCCAACGGGAAGCAAAACAAGGACATGCCAACCCGGTGATTTAGAACGAAGTTGACCACAGCACATCCCGCCGCAGCGGCCGCTGGGTCGCCAGAGTTCGGCAAACGCAAAACGGATGAGAACGCTGGGACAGTTAGCTCACTGACTGTTTGGGTTCAAAATTCTTCATTCTAATAAGTAGCACATCTATTCAAAGCGAGTCCAATGTGAGGGCAGGAGTGGTCTGTAGTCCTGCTTGCTTCGATATGCAAACATCAAGAAAGCCAGATAGACCGGCCGTTGAGGCCTGAAGATTGATTTCGAGATGCCTGAGGCTGTCGGTGTCTACTGAGTGGTGGACGTTGCAGCCAAGACCAATGCAAGACGAACGGGATCATCAGTCCTAACGGATGATCCAAAAGAGGGTGTTATTAATGGGATATGCAGGAAGGGTAGAAAAATTACGTGAACAAGAAAGAACAGATGGGTCGGAAGTAGCATGTTTTCAATTACCCGACCTGCTGTATGCAGCAAGGCAACACGGCTGATGACACCACGCGACGGCCGATCTGACGTGACAGTACTTTTAGTTGTACGCGGCCTGGGATAGTGGTAGGGTGCCGAAGACTTGGACAGGACAATCAGAGACCTCAACCAAAGCTTTGGCTCAAAAGCCTAACTTGAAGGCAGTGGCGGGAATTGCCTGTGGACCACATTTTTCAAAAGAACTAGTCGCTACATATGTTCCAACCTCCGACTTAGAGGACCAGACAACTGAGTTGGTCATAATTCTAATACGTGACCAACTTGGTATGAGATACTGTGCGAGTGTCGCTCGGACACCCCTCGTATAGCTCAATGGATAGCGGAGAGACACAAACCGTTATAGTACGGTAAGGTCCTCTCTTTCCGAAGGGGACGGGTCAACAATCCATACAACAGATCCCAAGTATCAACATGCTAGGGACATAGTGTGAGCAGTTTAGCCCTCTGAAACGAGTAGCCTCAACCATTCGCAAGCCGCAGTTCTCTCAAAATACGACGTACGACGCCGTTATTTTACCAGTCTAGCAAAGACGGCAACGACTGCCAGTGGAACACGAAAATGAAACGTAGGACTGAACTGAAACCGCGTACAGGTAAATAACCACAGAGAGTTTACAGCCACACTGATCGTCGCCTTTGCTGTTCGGACGGACTCCCAACTTGCGTCGATAGGAATTGCGGTGACCAATCAACAGCCAACCTCCTCGCCGAATAGCCCACTTCGGTTTAGTCGAGGGCGCAAGCGCACCCACCCTTCACAGTTCCCAGACTACCAGAATGTCCCTCTGTAAAGCGGTCCAGAAGTGCTTTTACAACAGCTGAATATAAATAAGGATGCGAGGCCGGATGCATTGCATTCGTTCGTTTTCCACCGCCTCCCAATGGTACTGGTTGCACTTGTAGCCACCTCGTCAAGAATTATCATTACGAAAAGGTATTCTGCATCGTCGCCGGACGGATACCATCAAACCACCTGGCAAAGTGGTGAAAACACCGCTCACTAAATTATAAATCGTTATACCTACATCAGTGATTGTTAAACTCATGAAGAGTATATTACCAAACCACAAGAAGCGCAACAGTTTAATCGTTAAATCCAAGCAGGGGTCCTTGTGTGTAAGTAAACTTGTGATACCAACGGAGAAATAGGAGCAAGCCGCAGATCTGAAGCTTCACGTAATTGTTATCTCTAACGACCGGATGAGTGCCTTCTTGGTCCAAATGCTTCAAAAACAAAACTTCTTAATGCTCTTAGTGGCTCAGGTGGCACACTTGCCACATCGGCGCTTCATCGTTAGGACGAACGGAGCCCATTCACCACCGCTTATGGTAAGCAGTGTCTAAAAAGGGACCGTACTCCGTCCACGGCTACTTACGCTGTATATAAACGGAAACCTTTAGGCAGTTAACTCACCAGGCGTACTGTTTGCAGGTGCCGTCAAGAAGAGACTAGACCTTACTTGTGGCGGTTTGCGCACCTCAGCGACCCATTGAGCTATACTGGGGGGTGTCCGCGACACTCACAGAGTCCCTCCTACCACGTTGGTCTACGGTTAGAGGTCTGACGAACACAGTCTCCTGGTCCTCCAGGTTGGAGGTTGGAACATGTGTGGCGACTTGTTCCGTAGAAATGGTAACGCATTTGAATTTCTCGCCAGACACCGCTGCCTTGCGGTTAGGCTTTTGAGCCAAAGGCTTTGGTT
>SJOL01007687.1:3834-41175 GCA_004794785.1 Opisthorchis felineus
TCCAACCAGAAAACTCTGTCTTGTTGGTGACTACCGTCTCTATCATTGGTGGACCCGGAGCGCGACGCATCGGTAACTGTAGACGCTATCTGCCAGTCTATTTGTTTCTCCGGTGGTGCTAATGTGCCCACTGGATCACTCCATACTCTCTTTAGACTTTGTGTTTTCGCCATTCACTTTCGAATTGAACACTTCTAATGTTGGCCTCTAATGCCCAACTGTTTCTTCCCAGTCAACCCTCATCAGTGGTGTTGACTACAACTATAATACTACCATTTTGCTTTCACAGGTTTCTTTGTGACATTCTGCTGACTTCACCCCGATTGTTCCACCGCCGCTAGTCCGAAATGGCCCTTCGTCCGCTTCTGCGTAAAATTGAGAATATTGGGCTTTTCTGTAAGTTGTTATCGTGAAGTTGTGATTATTTGTGCATTAGGCACCGTTTGAAGAAGGTGCATGCTTTAAAGGGTACGGTGTGTTCAATAATATTACCTTTCACAAAGTACATCGTGACATTCGTTGTTTAGTGCGTAGTATCTTCACTCCGACATCTGAATCGTTTGAGTTTTTAACCTACCGTTGAATTAGTGCCATTGGGACCAGGTGTTTGTCATTCCATAGAACTGTTCGAAGTGCAGGAATCATTTCTCCTGTCGACGAAAACTGGGACCAAACTCTTTTTCGAAGGCTTCTTTTATTAAAATGCATGCTCTCAAGCTGAAAAAGACATTTCTGTAATGAACCACTTGTTCTTTTCACAGTCTTCATTTTGGACCGCCAACGAGATCCGTTTTAAATCATCCAATGTTACTATGTAGGCAAAACAAATCTTTCTTACAGACTCCTCTCCCCGATGCGGCTTATAAACATGGTGTCAAGACGCTTGTCTTAGAATACAGTGGTCCTCTTCACAGAGGCCACTCCCGGAAAGTTACCCAACTGGTCCCATTTGTGGGGGGGGGGAGGGGAGTGAACGAACAAATAATGTACATAGCACAAACGTTTGTGGCAATAATGCAATAATAATACATCAGGGCGCTAATGTGACCCCCTGTATTTAATATATGTAATACAAGAACAAACCTTAGACAGTCCACCTTCGTCGCCCGCGGATGCCGTCATCGCGGTAAAAGTTGATCTCCATGATGAAGTCACCGTTTTACAAACGCCAGCTCAAATAACCTAGAAACTACTCTGGGTTAGATCTTGTGAGTAATCCTGTCGTGAAAATCTCTGTCGTCTCAAACTTTGGAAGCAATTATACATTTACGTATATCTCTCCAATAAAGGGAGAGTTTATTTTGCTGACTCGGCATGGTTATAGTGACGGTTTGGTGCTCCAGGTTGTAGCACGCTGAAGCCTGTAAGGCTGGTAAGTACACCCTGAATTACATATGCGGCAAATGTGGCCATGAATGTTCTAAACTCTTACGCAAGATCACTTCCGAATGTACCTAGTTTCTGAGCTTCTACTGCGGTGCTGAGGCCTGATTAGAGAACCTTCATAAATGTCAAAATATAGTCGGATGCGGAGGCCAGAGAATCCTTAAGTTCCAAAAGAATTTCCACGCGGATAGTTCATGGTGTCACATTCTAGAAAGTGGAATTTTTTCGAACATACCTTAGGGAGACCACTGCACCTGTTGGTATAAAACTTTCCGATTTCTTACCTCTTTCGGACTGCAGTATATCCTTTCTGCAGTGAACAACATCAGGAGAGACCAACCGTAACAGGCAACTTCCAGTTAGTCCCTCGAACTCACAAGATACCAACTAACAGGAAAGACCAATTTTTTGGCCAGTCCTTTAGGGTGTTCTCTCCACAAGGAACTAGTGTACAACCACGTCCGGTTAAAGAGGCTGACTTTTGAGAGATAACTTATTGATCTTTTCAAATACTGTCCCCTGAAGAACAAACTGTGATAGGTTTGTCCTCTCTTGAGACAGCACTCTGAGGGGACCCACTGCAGTTTGTCTCTTTTGTACGTAGTCTCTTCTAGCACGGACCCAACCATTGGATTGCAGACGTTTCTTCACTAATCGAAGTCACATAGTCGGCGCACTGACGAAAATTGCTTGAGGGGAAGCAGCAGAAGGAAGCACGAGGGCTGGGGTACTGCCAGGTTGCCCAAGCCTATACAGGGGAAGTCGAGAGGCAGAGGTCGGACAGACCTTCCGGTCAGTAAATTCGCGCTCTAACCACAGCCATCTCGTCCCGCTTGAGGGGAGTGACTGATGTATTCAGTCAACAATTGCTCACTTTAACTGAGTGATGGCTCGACTTTGTTAATGAAGTTAATTTTCAGGTGCAGATCTTGTGTTCCTGTGTATGGATGGCATTCCTGGAGTGTTTGTTGAAGCTTCTTGTGGAATATAAGATAGAAATATGGCATTGAAACTACTCAGATGGAGGAGTGTGAAAAGTTTTGGGGATTTCTTTCCGCATTTGGTGTTCGTTTGAATACTATATTCTAGCTTGCACTTAGTTTTCTGTGACGATAATTGACTATTGATGCTAATGGATGCCGTTAAACCGACTGAGTAACTCGAGGAGTTTTATTTAAAGCAACAGCCAAACGTGGTAGAGACTACCGATCTCGCAATCACCTGAAACCGAAGATTACAGAACTCAGATACAAGTATTACTGAGAAACGACTTTGTCAATAGTTGGAGCAGTTTCAAACCGACTGTTTGACCCCCTCTTTGCTATGCGTCGATGAACGAACTCACGTACGACGGCCAGCCATGCCAGTGTCTTAAGGATATCAACTCTTCCGTTGTCAGCGCCGATTCTTAACCCCGGAAAAGACAAGCTTCCCCGTTATAGCGATAACCTATTGAAAAATAAAACGTCACATGACAACATTACCTAAGCCATGTTTATTGTTGTCAACCCAGTGGCGGATATTTGATAGAGGCAGCTATCTGAACTGATTTCCACTCTGAGAATACAGCCCCATACGAAATGCACTTATCAATGCTCCAGAGATGACAACGCATGAAAAAACGGTTCGGATCACAAAAGAACCCTCGTTCTCTCTCGCTGTCGAGTGTTGTTTATTTTCAGGTGCTCTTTCCGGATAAGGCTTTGGTGGTCAGCAGTTGGGTGGCACAGCAGGTAATTCTTGTTGCGTGAGCTTTGTCCCTCGATTATTTCTGTACTCGTTTGGATTTTCGGGCGATATATCGCCCTCGGTGCTTCCTATGGGTCTTTCGACATCTGCGTGTCAGTGAAACGCCATAACTGAATGATCTACATTGTAACGCTTTGGGGCAAGTCTGTCAAGCTATTTCACTCAGACACTGGTGGCGAAGAGTTGAGCCGGTTAGGCGATGAATGATCGGTCAGAAAACAAC
Source organism: Opisthorchis felineus (assembly GCA_004794785.1). Lineage (NCBI taxonomy): Eukaryota > Metazoa > Platyhelminthes > Trematoda > Opisthorchiida > Opisthorchiidae > Opisthorchis > Opisthorchis felineus. The sequence goes on from SJOL01007687.1 coordinate 7,193, forward strand.
GCAGAATCACGCCAAGTTTTTTAAATGGGTAGAACTCAGGTTTCATCACATAACATCCTTATCGTGACTTCCTTAGTTGCCTCGTCTTCTGACGCATCAGTCAGTCTCAGTGGCGTTAAACTCCATCTTTTTTTGTCCTAAATTTCATCAGAGTTCTGTTCCATTTTCAAACGATGGTTTCCTTCCAAATGATCACATCCAGCATGTGCGGTTCTAGTAGCCTTTGAAAGGTTATGTTAACGTCACCGTATGCTATTGTCTTTGGGCTGCTCGATGCGAAAATTTAGGAAATCTCCCCGGTTTTTTTATAAGAACGCCAAGATTTTCAGTTTTCTCTTGGATGAATGGTCATCGTTCGGAATATTATCTACACTAGGGGACTGGAGAGGCGGTTTTCCCCAGGTGTGCTCACCCTTCTACAGCTACCGGTCGACCTCATTAAACCTATATTGTGAATCCACCTTTCTCACAAAAACAGCACTAGGCTTTGATTGGACGATAATCACCTGGTTGTAACACTACTGGTCCTGTCAGCAGTCACTTTCGGGAGGTGTAGTATATTCAGAACACACAACTGGCGGAATTTCTAGCGACATTGTACGTTTACGAGATGTAAAAAACCTTTGAAGGTAAGGGATGCAATACAGACAGACCATTCTGAGCACATATTGGGGAGAACCTCTCTGCGTGTCACCAATAGGGAATGAATACTACCGTAAGGTTTTCAGTAGCATATAATGTGGCTGAGGATCACGGACTACGTTACCCCTTGTTAGATAGCACTCATCAGCCCTATCTTATTCCTCTAAGTCATTTTCGCTTTTGTTTCTCTACAGCGCCTGTCTGTAGCCGGGACATATTCACAACCTCCTGCGTGTGTCATCCTGAAGAACCATTGGTCCTATCGAAACTCAAGCGCGGTACTGGGGGTCGCTCCTCTTTCAACGGAATGGTCGCTACCGTGTTTGGTGCTACAGGGCGACTCGGACGGAATGTAATCACTCATCTGGCAAAAACTGGGACACAGATAATAATTCCCTATCGTGGTGACCCGTACTTTGTGAGAGACCTGAAAGTGCTGGGTGATCTCGGTCAGATATTGTTCTTGGTAAGTCCCATTCATACAGTCATCTCGTTCTTGAATACAATAGGACTCCCCAGTGGATATCCTAAAATATTTACACGATGGTGATGTTCCCCTCTGGAGAGTCGGACGAGTATGAACCGTATCACACTCCCCTGTGAACTAGTAACGAAATTTCACTTGGGTTCCGTTGTTTTCGACAGGCCTTATCAGTGTACAGTGAGATATTTCGCAGGGCCTGGAGTGTATGCGCCAGGTGCTTTGGCATATTCATGACTTGTATACTCATGGTTGTCAGCCTCTTTAAGCTGGATCATACGAATGAGTAATTGGTAATTTGTCGGAATCTCGGTAGCTCGGGTGCGTTAATTGGCCGTAGATTAGTTGGCTGTTGCATTTGGATCGAGAAGCCTAGATGAAGCTTTTGTCTGCCTCAGACAATACATCGTGATTTCTATCATGTAGACAACGAAGTTTTACCCTCCTGTTCGCTGCCAGCAACAGCTTTTTGATCGTCGGTTAATCCGAAGCCAAAAGATTAGCCGGTAATGTCACGTTAGATGACCCCCAAAGAAATGAATCCTCCCGCATTGGACAAATGAATCACAGTCTGTGGGTTTCAGTCCTAGATCAAGGACTTCGCATGTCAGGTGGCAGACCGTTTGCCTCGCAGAACTTTTTCCGCCCGGCTAGGTACAGGCTGGGACCAATATCAGTTCAGCTTGTCCTTCATTAACTTGCGATGAGGTGTGAAGGCTCCAAAAACACAAAACTCATCTTGGTTGGCTTTTGTCACCTTAGTTGATGCGTTCTTCAGAACAGGATATATGAGTGGTTTGCGGAAACCAGCAGACGTAACACAGCAGACGGTCAATGGTCCACCCGCATCAAATCTACTCTTTTCAGTGCGCGTGGTTTCTTACGCGAACGCCACCAGAAAATTGCATCAGCTCAATATCAACTCGCTATCTTTCTTAATGAACCGATCAACCAATCTGCTCTGATACATATCTGCTGCCTTGTCATTCATCACTTCATTAATGAAAGAAATTGTTATCAATGTGACTCATTGGGTTGTCTCAACACATCTCAGCTCCCTTAAAAAAATCTTCGTCCAATGTGGCGGCCTTTTGATTGGTAACTGTATTGCTTAATTTTGTGCATTCCAGCCTTTTCATTTGGAAGATGAAAGTACTCTCCGTCAATCTATGCGTTACAGCGATGTGGTCATCAACTTGATTGGCAAGGAAACTCACACCCGTAATTTCACACTAGAGCAAGTGCACGTCGACGGGGCAGCACGAATTGCCCGCATCTCCCGAGAAATGGAAGTTGACCGTCTTGTGCACGTGTCCGCACTCTGTCAAAACCCGGATCCCCCGTGCTACGTCCGCGGACCGTCTCGCTTTATGAAATCCAAGGCAGCTGGAGAATCGGAGGTGTTGCGAGAGAGGCCAGATGCAATCATCTTTCGTCCAGCTGATATGTTTGGGGAACAGGACAGGTTTTTGTGCTATTATGCAGCGAAACGTGAGTGTTACCTTTTTCCCAGAATTTACTCGGTGCCCTTCTATTTCATGCAGGTTTATCTCAGTGGCCCGATGAATCTTAACTGCATGCAACTCCGACTCACTCGGATGTGATTATCTTGGTAAACATGTGACAGCAGTCCTGTCAATAATAAACTCACCAGAAAAAGCATTCATGAACCAACATAGCCCTCAAAGTGGATCGCGAGGAAAGTGCATTTGATTTTTGAATGGCAATAAGGATTCGGGAAGACAGTGTCAGCTGGTCACAACAGCAGGATGTTTTCGGAAAAAGCAACGTGGATGTATTTTCTCAGCTTAGTTCTCATCTTGAACCTTTCGTTCCCGCCAAAACAACCACCAAAGGTTCACAACGTGTATTAATGCCCAAAACCAGTGTTGCGGCTTGCTGATGGTGGTGCAACTTCTGTGTCAGTCCTTGGCTTCCTGCTCCGCCCACTATGGTGTATGAAAGGCACGGTAGCTTGAGACAGCCCTTCATGGGGACCAAGGAAGGTTATTACAACCGTATTTGTAGGATTATCACAGAATATTCCACAAAGTTGTGCTAGAATCTTTGTGAGGGGGTGAAAAGCGTCGAGCTATAGATGCTCGATTCAGATTTGCTGACATTCTAACCAATCAAGGGATGACTTCGTTTAGTCCGTAGCCCGCATGTGACATTTGTCCAATCGACGTGATGTTCAGTTATTAAGGGCGGCTGGTCTCCTGACAATTAGGTCAAAAACACGTACAGCGCCTTGTATATAAAGTGTATGCGTTGACAAAATTCTGGAAGTTCTGTGCCTTCGGGATGCGCCATTGACAACCTGCATTCGGCGGATACTGGATCGTCGTTGGCTGTTGGGTCCAGGCTTTCGACCACTCAGAGCTCGACATGATACTGGACCGGCAAGCGTTCCAATCTTTTGACCACTGGCGTGCGCGATAGGCTTCTTGACCGTAGCAGCGCCTAACTGCAACAGGGAAAGTGGTGTCGGTGCGGAATTCCACCCAATAAGGGAATAGTTCATTTGTACAAAGGGTGAAAGAACTGACTAGGAGCGGATGGAGCCTGCGATTTTGCATTGGATCAATAAGTAAGACACTCACACACGCCAACAGTGCCCTAGGTTAGGGCGGAGTCGGAAGTTATGGAGATTAAATCGGGTTGAGGCTAAATGTTTGTTTATCCGAAACCGAAAACCAGTCTTCTCGCGACTGTTACAAAATACGGGTAGCTTGGGTGTGTTTCTTATCGTTTTTTTCGTCGCGCTTAACACTGGGATTGCAGACGTGTCGTCTCCAGTCAGTGCTCGCTTGAATGCGTGACCCACTCAAGTCAGGCTGAAAGCAAGCGCTGATGCGTAAGGATAGAGGTAGACTCTTTGAAGTGAGTCGAGTGGGCTCGCGGTCAAAATGCGATAGATACTGTCTGAACTAAGTGGTGTCGAAATTTTGCGCGCCGAATGTCTATATAGAAGGAAACATCTGCCAGTGTTTTCACGATCTGATGTTCCTCTCTGCCAACTGCGGGCCTAAATGGCTGAACTATTAGGAGGTGGAGATGATGATTATATGCCTTGCTTAAAAATAATAGCAATCATTCAGCTGTAACACCCTATCGGTCTAACATGGCGAGGGTGGGGAATTATTTGTTTAGATGTCGCTACCGGACAGTCATATGTCCCCATGTTTCCCACCTGACCTATACAAACATGATTACTGGTGGTCAGCACCTATGAATGCCTTAAGTGGACCCCCTTTCCTCCGACAAAGCTAAGATGCTCCAGCGTACGGATTCAATGATGGCGATGGGCGTTCACGACACCAATAGGATAACTGCCGCGATTCATTCACTGGTTAGCCCCCGGACGAACCATAATCAGTGTTTTTTGGTGGAAGTTTGCAAATTCTTAGCGAATGCTTTTCAGTCAAGCAAGTAGGCCGTGCTTTTCTCGGAAGCACCTCCTTTTGAAAGGGGAACTCTATTTGCCATGGCTAAGTGGTCAGCGCGAACTTACTGACCGGAAGGTCCGTGGTTCGAACCCGACCTCTGCCTCTCGACTTCCCCTGTCTAGGCTTGGACGACCTGGCAGTATCTCAGCCCTCGTGCTTCCTTCGGGTGGCATGGCAGCTAGGCACCCAAAGGGTGATACAGCTGAACGATTTGCCATAGCGGAACCAAACACTTGTTCGCTTTGGGGACAGTACCGTATATGCTATTTGTTCGCACTCGTTAAGAAACCACAAGCACTGACGATCAGAAGGTAAAACCTGCCTAACTGTGTTCATCGGGTTCGCAATGACTGGGCATTGGAATCATTAAAAAAACAGGTACCTGTGAGCGAAATATCTTTAATGCTCGAAGATGATTGGAACGTCTCATTACACCAGGAGATTTCACATTAAGTTGTGGCTAACGAGGATTGCTTTTGTAACCTCGCTTGGGAGGTGGTCCCACTGTTATGTTAAGGATGGCACTAACTTAACTTTGGAAGATATATTGATTTGTTTTGGGATAACAATCGTATTCTCGGGTGAATCGGAGCCGACAGAAATGAAGGATTCTGTTGTATCCTCGTGTTCTATGGTGTTTTTACATATCACCAGTGCTCTCACAGGCGGCAACACCGAATTCGCCAAACTCTAAGCAATTCGGCGACCAATGGAGGCATGTGCTTGCATCACTTTTTCTATGGACGAATAATTGTCAGCATCCCAAGAACTTACGGGTGCATTTGTTATAATCCGAGAATCTGTGGCTGTATGTGAAGGTGCTGTTGATAAAATACCACATCAAAAGATGTGAACAGATCGCTATTTCATGTCAGCGGCCATCCCGCTTCTAGTATGAACGACGAGCTTTTCTCTTTGCTTTGATGACCGAATGAACATACTTATCTTGCGATTTGATTGTGTAGAATGTATGTCTTTCAGTCAGTGTACACAGACAGGCAAAAATCACACAGTATTTTATGACTGCTTTGCTGTAAGTAAATTCCTCAATTTCTAATTAAATTTTTGCCATGCAGGTAGAGTCTGTTAATGCGAAAAAGCTAAATGAGGACTCCTCAAACGAAAAGTCCATGTGACGTGTGGAATTTTTTTCTTTCTGACCCGCGGTTACTTACAACTTGCGAGGAGCCTTTGGAGCCGTGATTTTCGGTTGCGAATACTGAAATTCTACTTGTTTCCCCTCGTTTTTCCAAATATCTTTCTCAGTGTGCAATCTTCACGAGGCTATGTGTCTTTGAGTGTACACAATTTTTTGTGTGGTTTCACTTCATAACTTACTGTTTCCGCATTCCAGAGAGTTTGCCGTAACTAGGTTTCAGTATACAACAAAAATTTGTGGAACGAACTTTTCGAGGAAATCCAGACTTTGGGAGTCGAAGGGGAGTTTTTTTTTCATTAGGATTGATGAGGTGTATGCGCCTACTAGAGTGGCGCTGCAGATTGTTGACCATATCTTAGTCAGGGAAGTTGTTTCAGGAGTAAGCAGTCTCAATCACTGTTTTGATTGAAGGACAGTAGCTTAACAAATGCCATTTTTGTCCACTTGTGGTGCTACATCCTGATCGCCAATACGCAATATATGTAGTGTCTGATTGTGTATTACCAGTGCTCTTCATAAGGTACGTGTTGCTCGCTCCTTGATTTTGCAACTCTGCGCTTCTCTCTTAATGTTGCTTATCTCTCACCGCTCACGAGCAGCTCGCCGCGTAGGAATGGGCCGAACAACCGATGTACCCCTGTGGGCACTGGGACAAAAGACAATCAAACAACCAGTGTACGTTGGTGATGTGGCTCGAGGCATTGTGAACAGCTTGACTGCTCCGGATTCACCTGGGCGCATCTACGAGGCTGTCGGGCCTCATCGATATCGGTTAGATGATCTTGTCAAATGGATCTACTTCATTTGTCGTTACTTTCCCAACGAGTTGAATATCGTCCGAATAAATCCGGTTTTCCTGTAAGTTGCACACGAATAACGTCAGGTTTGCTGTGTACTATTGTTAGAATATCTGTGGATTACTATCCAAAGCTCAGGCAAAAGCAATCGAACGGCCGTGACGAAATTCAAACAAAGAACTTCTCTGTCAGCAGCGCCCTGCTTAGCCACTTGAGATTTTTCACGTCCTTCAGGTTTACTGAACAGTCATAGCCCAAGTGGGGCTTCATGTGAACAACTTCTCCCTTGAATTTTTAAAAATTCCTTCGTGTTTTCCTACTCAGTGCAGTCCCACATCTTTTACGTTTACAGTCCCCCTCATCAACATCATGGCTAACGACAACAATGTAATAGAATCAGTAATTTCTACTGATTCTTTCCCGTTATAGATGGTTGAATGCGCGCCGAGGTTTATCGTAGGACGCATTCTGCGGCGGAACATTTGCAACCTCAAACTTATTCGCACCACACGTGTTTCAACTCTCAATATGCAGGACCAGGTGGTTGTGTTCTTCAGATTCCTATTCTATGATCTGACTGCAGTTGTTAGGTGGACGTCACCTAACCGTCGTTTTGTAACTATGGCGGCCCACAATCTGTCGCAACGTGACAAGTTGGTTCGGCTTGACCTTACCGGTACCCAGAATGCTATAATCAGGCTCAAAACCTTTCGCTCAGCGGCTCATTTTGATGGGCTACGTCACTTCGTTTGTTTCACTGCTGAATACTTATCCGTGAACTATTAGTTGTACGTTGGTTTTACGTTGAGTTTACTCAGCACGATCTTCTAAAATGGCTAACTCAGACGCCAGATACCTCCGGGATAATGTGTCTGATGATATGTCAATATTCAGGTTGGCTCTAGAAGAACACGACGCCAACTTAAACAGCTTTCTCAATCTTCTTATGTTCAACAAGATATTCGTCTGACTTCGGACAAGCAAATTTGTTTCATATTACTGCCATCTAGATCCAGATAGTAGCCAATTCCATTTGGGAGCAGTACCATTTCCTGAGGGGAAACCAATAAACCGTCGAAAAGTGAACAGAACTACGCTCAACGTAGAAATCTTCACTTTGCTTTCCACATTAGTGCCCGAGAGCTCGAGATGCCTCTGTGGTTAAGGTGCGAACTTACTAACCTAAAGGTCCGTGGTTCGGACCCAACCTAGGCATCTCGAATGCTCTTGTCAAGGTTTGGGTAACCTGACAGTATTTCAGCCCTCGTTCTTCCTTCGGGTGGCATGGCATCTAAACACCGAAAGGGTTCTACGGTTGAACGAATCTGAGTCCTTAGGACCCTACAGCAAATGCTATCTATACACAAAGACAGCAATAATTACGAACCGTAAACATTTCACCTCCATTACCGGAAATCCCTGAAGTGAAGTACCGAAGAATTTGCAGAGGATTATTATGCGAGTGCAAACGTTTGATTACGGGCTTTCATATCAACCAGGAAGCTAAATGTGTATTGTTGATGCTTGTGGACCAGGAAATTGTCACACCCGAGATTTCGGACTAGATAGTACGTGGTACGAAATCCGGTGTTCATTAGCTACGCGAACATTCACAGAAGCCGGTCGACCCTGGAATAAAATATCCCTTGGAACTCGAAGTTTTCTTCAGCGGCTGGTATTTACTGCCGACCGAGAGTGGATTGATATCCAAAGGTGGTCAGATGGGTATTCCAAAAAGGCATTCTCGAAAAAGATGATGTCCAGCGCTCACTGACCACACACCCTAGTCAATGGTAGTGTTCAAGGAGTCTGTGAATCCTATTTCCGGCCAAGCGTCACCATTCACTTCAGGGATCACGTCACAAAGGTCATCGTCTCTCGTACTGCCGGAAGGTTTGTTGCTGCAGCTAAGGCAGTATCAGAGCATTCACGGTTATCGGATGCGACAAACTTCGATTGTTGATTTAACGTTAACTCTGCATAGCAGATTCCTCCAACGTACTTCATTCATCGATTGCTTCATGTCGCGCACTTGTTGATGGGCGGAGTAGAATGTGGATTGTTTGCATGAATTAGACGAACAAATGAGACAAGATCAAGTGAAATTGTCCCCCTTCTGGAAGGGGGTGCATCAGAAGCCACCCCATCAGAAGTGACCATTTTTTGCTGGTCCGTTGAACAGTCAGCCGAATATTAGGACCAACCTTCAGCTGGGGGTTATTGATTCATTTTCGCAGAATTAGAAGATGGTCGTTGCACTGATTAGAGGAAAATTATAGGAATCCAACGTTATCAAGGTTTTTGTCATGTGTGTTTGTCTCCAGCCTGTGGTTTCTCTAGCACAATCATGCCTAGAATATGCGTAAAAATGTGGTAGGTGCAACTGCGACTGATTGGCTGCAGTTCTCGTACACTTAGTCGACAATGGCTTACATTTTCGAAGCGCCAACGACTTAGAATGTTGCATTAACGAGCGACGATGGTTGTGTCGTTTCCTCAGGCAAGTCTACACTCAACACAGTTGTAGGTAATAACTATGATAAATTTACTGTTGCATAGTTCGAAGTGGGCTCTGTTGACAGTGCTCCCCTTATCGCTGTTGGGTGCACCAAGAATTTGATCGCCCAGGACGCCGTCCGTGTTGTAAGATTTTTTGATTAATATTCGGAATTCGGGATTACCGAAGCAAACAATGGCGAAGCAAACAAAACATATATTTACAATGAACACTGGTTTCATGGTAAGTGTGCTACGGGCTTGGCCCCAAACTTACTCTCTGTAGTTTGTGGCTTCTGAAGAGCATAGTTACACTTGTGAACAACATACTTTACACTCATGATCCTTTTTCGATATCTCAATCAAGTAGATATTGGTCTTCCATGCACTCGAACTCGAGATAGCTCATTGACTAAGGCGTCAACTTGTTGGTCCGTGTTTCGAACCCAGCCTCGGCCCTGCGACCTCTACCGTCTAGGTTTGGGCAACCTGGCGGTATCTCAATCCTTGTGCTTCGTTCGGGTGTCAGGGCAGCTATGCAGCTGTCTTCTGCAACTGCGTAACCCTATACTTGACGTAAAATCAGGCATTCACTTAGTACTGAAATACTTATAAAGAGGCACGCAGTCCATGAAGACCGCCGTAGTCGCCGCGGATCAACACATAGACATAATCTTCATGCACCGTACACGTGTTCCACGGCTACGATCAAGTACCATTCTCTTTTCATCATCTGGTGGCAGAGTATGAATGTAAACCTTCCACCGGAGAAAATCTAATGTTCTCAGATTACCCTCATTTTTCTATTATATGGGGTTATAATAGTTTCCCGCTATTTTCTTGAATATAGGCTACTTCCAACGGAGATTGTAAAAATCAATTTAAAATAAGCAAGTCTTTCTCGCGAATTCGGACAAGGTACGCAGTCGGCTCCAGCTAAGCTCAATCGAACACATCGGTCTATAAAATTTACGATCGAACTAGAAAGAAGCAACCGACTACCATTTCTGCTCTTTTCGGTTTTATCAAAAGATACGGCAGCAACAACATCAACAACTATAAGGAAAATCAACCCTACCCGACGTCACGGTAAAATTATTACATCAAGGAGGAATCCTGGTAACCCACAAACCGAGCGCTACTCTGCAGAAACTGATCCCAAAACCGAGGACAACAATAATAGAACCAAAAGGAACAACGTGATGTATCAAGTCAGCTGCGGCAAGTGCTACAAGTTTTATGCTAGGCAAACTAGGTGGGGGCAACTATCTACTCCAATAAAAGGTCCCTTAGAATACATGATCCCCTATCAGTGGCCTCCATACGTGAGGGCCAAAAAGGCCGGAAAACGGATTTAGACCATGTAAAAGGCAGAATGGAGAAGTCGATTTTTGGAGGCATGACGCTCCGCAGCGGATTCAATTAACTGACATGTCGAACTGAACTCAGTCTATGAACGGCTACGTGCAAAGCTGTAAATCTACCGGAGTACTCCAATAATGCTGATCATCGTGTTAAACAGACCAAGAGAAAAAAACCTCTGTTAGTCACGTCAGCAGAGTCCACAGCGTGGAACCTAGAGGAATCGAGAACAGAGCGCGCTGGAGCACCGACCAGTGGGCTGGAACAGGGGAGACCGAGCTGAAGGGTCACGTGGGCATCGGCCAATCAGGGCGAAGACGCGGCCAAGTAACGAATTATGATCGGAGATCTGTCTTGGGTAGCAACATGTATATTAATACACACTCCAGCACCACTCAACGCCCCGCTATACAGCAACGCACTGGTGATGTTAACTAGGCCGTTTGCAACTAAGTTACCTGTCTAGGCAAACAAAGATCACATACCGGGGCTACCAGTATTCTTTTTAGTAGTATGTTATGTCTTTTGGAGAGTGGTGTCGCGAAAAGCACCTAATTTTTCCGATCTTTTTTGGATTTTGTCCATCAGTGCGATAGTAAGATTCGCAGCCGTTCTAGCTCGGCTGCGGTTTCGTCTAATCAAGAAGATCTCAGCATGGTCTTGCGGATAGTTTCGTGGTTGCACTGTGAATACAGTTGCATTGACCTTGCTTTCGTCCATTACGGGCCATCTCAAGCCAACATGCCTTTTGATATGCTGCAGTGGGTAGGATAGCAATCCAAGGACGGTCATAAAAGATTGGGGACCACAACACTTCTGCAGCTTGAAGTTTTCTGGGCTTGGAATGGCAATCTTTTTTTTACAAATAATTCAGCTTTTTGCACAGTATACTTGGAAAAATCCGCTGCTCAAACCATTCCATTTATTACTAGCCTGTTTCTCCTCAACACCCGTGAGTGACTCTTAGTGATAACTTGAATAAATTCTTTTTTCCTTCAACCCACCGTTCTTTCGCCTTCCCTTCAGCGTGCGTGTGTTATTCAATCAATACATGGCCCGAGTTACGCCGTTTCTTAGCTTCGAACGCCTGGAACGGGAGTTCTCCACGGACACCCTGTCGGGCGCCCCAACGTTAGCCGATCTGAACGTGAAGCCGACCAAGCTGGAGGATCGCATTCATCATACCGTGTTTCTCTATCGACGTCTCAACTACTATTGGGACGCTGTGGGCGAAATCCCCGAGCCACCCAACCCTCCTATACAGCTGAGCTGAACGATGCGGACAATCCGATAGTCATCTTTGTTCCTTCGATAGTCACCTTCTTTTCTTTGCCACCTTTGCTCCTCAATACTGCATTGTTACGGCGAAAAAAATTAGAACCGTGTTATAGAGGTACCCCTTTCTCTAGTTTCAATTTGGAATTGCTAATTTTTTCCTGTAAATGAGATCAGCCCATTTCGAATGCCTCAAAAGTACCGTGCAACTGTCGGGTGTCCTTGTTGGTTATCATCAGCAATGTATATTTGATAAGCTCTTAGGATGATCCGAACTTGCGACCTTCTGCGAGTGGTCACAGCAATGGACTGCTGGCATGGAAGGCAGTTTGGGTGTCGCCATGTATTGCATGATCTCTCGCATACGATTTGGAGTACAGTTAAATAGGTGAGACCGCAGCTTCAGTGAGTGTGTAGGGTCGTCAGCGCGTGGTTAGCGATGTATGTATGTACAAGCATCCACTCTTATAAAGTCAGTCTTATGGGTCTCCCCCACGAAGAACTGTCATTCTCTTAATGACACTCTCGTTTATTCGGGTTGAGAGATAAAACTGTATCTTAGAACGCCAACTAACTGCATTTCTGCAGGAACCGTATGCAGAAGATTAGCTGTACTTCCTTCAGATGAACCCCACATTTCAGGGTTGACAACAGCAGGCGAATTTGCGTTTCTTCTGTGACTAATGGTCTGGGCAATTCGAGGCACTAATCAACCTGGGTTGTTAAAGTTAATTTTGCTTCCGCAACCGATTCAACTTCAAGACGCCTAAAATAGGCTAGGGTTGATCGATCAGATACTGGAATTTAGCAGCTTATGTATGGGAAACTGCGCATACGTCAGTCGACACGAAGAGGAAAGAACGGCCACAAATAAAGAGGCAAAAAGCAGGCCCACCTTGTCAGATAGATACTCTGCAAAATCCTCCAGGTATCTCTTTGAAACTATAGTTTTCAAGGCCATCAGTCAAGTGTAGGGAGTCTCGCTTGGACGCTGTTTTGAAAGATGTACCACACTAACATCACTGAGACTTCCCATGATGGCCGTTTTGACCTGGCAGGGCACAGAACACCCCTATAGCTAAGCATCGGTCCGCGGTGGCGTTTCCGTGTGTCCAGCCATCAAGCTGAACACATTTTCCTTGACTGCCGTCCACAATGGACCACTTGGACGTTAGGAATATCTCTGTGTTCAGCTGTTACTCAACCTAAACATGATTGAAACAGTGCCTGACCACGCAAGCCTAGACAGGAGTTGTTCAGAAGCCAGGGTTTGGATGGGCTTGCAATACGGTCGGAATTATCATCAGAGACAGCCACAACAGTGTTGACACTGAGGTTTCACTGCCATACAACTATAAACCTAATCTAATTCTATTTCAAGCCTTAGAGTGAAAAGAATAGAAAAAGAGTAGGTGAGGGAGGGAACCTGGTGCTGGTCTATGTCAAGCATTCTGAGGTGCCTACACCTCCAACCGCTCAATCAGACAATCTGGAAAGAAACTGACAGCACGAAAACCACCAACATCCATCAGCCTCCATTCCTTGCCGCTTCACATCGTCCGTCTCGCACCCATACAACAGCCCTTACTGTAGCCTGGTACACACGACCCTTAAGATCTAGTGATATGCATTTTTGACGCCACAAGTGACGCAAATTAGCAAACATGATTCGAGCCTTTGAGATTCTTGCACTGACCTCATCGGACACATTTCCGTCAGAGCTAATGCAACTACCGAGGTATGTGAAATTTTCCACAATCTCCAGTGATTCTCCTTAGATTGTAATGGATATGTTCAGAGACCGTACGTTCTGAAGCATGACGTTGCACTTTGAAGGCGCATGGCGAAAGTTCGTATGACGGTGGTCAGTCTATCAACAGGGCTTGTTCTTCACCATGGTATTCAAAGATGAGGGCAATGTCGTCTGCGTACCCCAGATCGACATGGTTCTCACCAGTGAGAATTTGAAGACCTTCCAACGTTCGCCTCATTATTTCATCGACGGCGAAATTAAACAAGAATGGAGAGAGTGGACATCCTTATCGGACACCGCTTTGTAGGGAAGCTTTTGGAGAGCTCACCATACACTCTCACCCACCCAGAAGTATGTGAACATAGGGATTGGATTGTATTCACAAACTTCTGGGGCATACCCTGTTGAGCAAGTGTAGTTAAGAGCACTGACCGATCGAGAGTCAAACGCACCCTTGAATTGAAGGAACACCAAGATTGTGGGTCTTCTGTACATATGGCGTTGCCCTAACACCCGACGGAGTGTGAAGATGTGGTCAACGCAGCCTCTACCCGGTCGGAATTCCGCTTGATGCTCATGAGTCAAGCTTTCGCGTGCCACCATAAGACGACGAAGAATCAGTGACCTCAGAAGCCTTGTCACAACAGGAGTCAAACTAACACCTCTGTGGTTACTACATTCACCGCGAGTACCTTTTTTGAAAATTGGCACTATTTTCTGTTTCCCGCAATTGTCTGGGACAGTCTCTCTCACAAGTAGACCCAAATAGGCTAGGCAGGCACTGGCTGAGAAATCCATCGCTATCCTTGAACAGAGCAGGTGGAAGGTCGTCAGGGCCAGCAGCATGATGACGCCTGAATAGAGATACAATTGACCACTTATGAGGTTGGAGGTGGCTCCATATTCAAAGTCCATTTTTCTGTTGAAGGCCAGGATTCTGGATTGGAGGTGTCAAGTGGCCAACTGAATTGCTGTTCGAATTAGTGTCCAGCGGTCCAAACGTTCTCGTTTGCTATATATCAGGCAGCCATTTTGGTCCCTGACAATTTCGCTGGCAAGGGGCTTCCGAGGACCAGTCGAGCAAATCAAATGGAACAGCTTGCTTGCGTTTCCAGCGTTTTTGCCTCTTCCATCTCTTCGGCCTTTAGGGTCCATCAAGCTTCTAGGTTTGCACGACACTCAGTTCTACCTAGCATCGGGTGGAGTCGTGGTTGCGGCTAGGGTGAATCTGTCGCGGGCCACTAGCGAAGACACGGTCCTATCAGAGATCCAATGCTTGGGTGAGGTTGGTTGGGTTGTACCGCAAACAGGAGTTCCGGCTCTGAGTAGCGCTTTGGATATGTGGCCGTTTATATCCGACATCGGAATCATGAAAAGCTAAGTTTACATCTGCATCAGTTAAGCCAACGATGGGGAGAACTCTCCCTTCCATCCAGGAAGGAATTGCACAAGTTCAGGTGAGGGAGCTTCAGATTTGAAGACAAATGCTGTTGATCGTCGGTCGAGTCACACGATCTTCGCGCTTCCCAGTATGTGATGTTCTGTTTTTGTTGTATGGTAACTACCTGTCTGTTATACGTGGTTGTTTCGCAGTCGGGAGCAAGACGCGTTTCACCCGGTTTGGGGCTGATCAATCATATTCTACATGGATGAGAGGGCGATTCGTTTCGAAAATGATTTGTTTCACTTCCTCCTTGTAGCACTATTCTCATCCGTATTTCTGTTGCACTCATGTCAGGGTTCACATGATACATACATCTGAGGCTCGAGCATGTTTTCAAGCCCTAACACAGGTAATCCCGTGACATCCTCGGATAGGAACGCCGAAAACGTTTTAATCATTGCATTTGGAGAATGACCTCCGCACACGATAGCTATGAATTAAATGGCAGAAAAACGAGCAGCCGGTCTTATCTTGATAGACTGCTTGTTAAGCTTGTAGTGCAGCAGACATAGATGTTGGAGTAGTGTCCCCCCGACCTATGAGTTGTAGGTCGGGTCGCTATCCTGGCTGATATGGCTACTGGTTGTCCTGATGAGGTACCAACTTACGCGATTTTTAGGCCGCTCTCGTTCGAAACAAGTTCATTCACAACTGGCCCTATTGTGTGTTCCTGTAACAATTGAGCTGCAGTTTTTATCGCTTCGGGGAGAAGGTTAATTATCTTTCGAAGGTTGTCAATAGCGGTACCTTTGCTAGCAGAGTACGTATGGTTGACACGATTCTGCTCCGGTCGTTTGGTTAATTATGAGCTTGAGACAGTAATATGCAACATTTAACCGAGACCTGTTGAACCATGAGTCGGTTTGTACTGCATCATCTGAAAAAAAACATGGTACAATATTCCCAGTCAGCATGTTACTTCAGTCGAACTTTGGTTATTTCTTCCGCCTCATCTGGCCTCTTGGGTAAATCGAGTTATGAATACAAGATCGAGAATTTCCGACGTTGATACTCGCTCCTTACCCTGAACTGGCGAGGTTATTCATCCCTCGCTTGTTTGTGCTGGCACCTCGTGGTTCTGATTTTTAAAATTGGTTACACAATAAAGGGGAAAGAACATTCTGCTGTGCTGTGCCGTGCCTGGAACCAAGAAAGACAAAGCCACTACAGATGGCGCACACAGGAATTTATCTTTCAAAATGAGTGAAACTCTGGTATTCCCACTGTAGTTTATTCTTCGCGATTACTTTCGCAAAACGGGTTACGCCACCATTCACTTCTCCATTGCTGAAAGCAGCATTTGTTCTCATTAGAGTGTTCATATGTCAAGTTTGAAATTGTCTAGCTAGTCTGATGATTTTTTTTGCCGTTGGTTGTTTCCCTCGTTTGGTTTTGTTTCTGCCAATGATCATTAAAAACTCTCGAAGATGTTTTGGCAAAATCTCATTCGAATCATACAGTACATCTAGTATAAAATCACTATCATGTATCGTACACGGCTTCTACTGAGAGCAGATTCATAAGTTTTTTCAACTAGCCACATTGCCGTTGTTCGTGAAAACAAAACGCCCTCTTCAAGCTTTGGCCTGCGTAATCCGAAGTCCATCTTCGCTCAAGGTTGACGGCTCACTCGTGTTTTTCTGTGCCTTCTTCCAGTTGTTATTTTTCGTCGTTTTGGTGCTACCACTCATATTATCACCATCCATCTGTCTTTTTTTCTGCTGGAAATACCTCTTTTTTAGGTCTTGCATTTCCAAATTGAGAATTTCCAATTCCCCTTTGTACTGACCAATTTGGTTCTCGTACAGGGTCATTTCGGCAGCCATTGCCTGGAAACGAAATGTCAGATTGATGGTTAACGAAGTCTGGGCAATAAAACGGCACAAAGTGCTAGCAACTAAGTGGTTGTCTTTACGGTTAAATTGCATTGATGAAGGAGACTTGTGACGTGGGATATATGACGGTTCCTTGTGAACCTGACAAGCTGAAGATTCGGTGGCAAACTGATACAGTACAAGAGACCTCCACATTTGTTCGGGCCTTCCTTGGGAGAGACATCTTTTCTAGTGGATCACTCTCTAACCGATGATTGGCGGGGAGTGCTATTTTGAACGCTGCAAAGGAGTGGCTTCCTTGAAGAAGTTTCTGATGGGGTAGAATTACTGCAGGCACAAATGTGCATGTTGTGTCCCTTCGGCCAACGTCCTTTCACTAGCCCCTAGAGCGCAATGTTTCGTTTCATGCTCGTTGTATACCCGTTGTGTAGCACCTTACAGCACACTAAGCCAGAAAATACTCCCTCAGTGGTCGCCAAATCTGATCCTATCCCATAACCCCATTGCCAGAGTTGTAAGTAAAAGACACCTCAGCAGATGCTAGTGGCTCTATTGGCTGTTTACAGCTCTTCTGATAATCCGTTTTCCCATATGAAGTTACAATCTGTGAGCAGTAGGCTTCATGTAAACCGCGACGACGTACTAAAAGTCACTTAGAGGAGAATGCGGCCATGGCAAATTTGAATTTGGAAACTTCACTTTTATTGTGTACAACTTATGGAATGATTTTGGCAAGTGCGGGAGCTGATAGGTTGAAGGCTTGTCTTTATGGTGCGAAGGCTGGCAACGGAAGCCCCAGTCCGTACTATCACTTAAGAGGACATGAATTTGAAATGATCGTTGCCCTCAAACGATGAGACTCAACTATCGTTCCTGATGATCGGTCTAAAGATTGGGGAAGCCGTCACAACGATGGTGCACAGGATATCTTCCTAAACTAGCCAGGGAATCGTAGTCCGAAACCACAGCCACCTACACATGTTTTATCAATAAAAAAAGTAAAATGATGCTTTTGCTAGATTTTTGTGTCGTATTAGTCTATTATCTAAATGAAAATCGCTCTAAGTTGGCAGCAATGATGCACTCCAATCCCCTAGTCTCCTGCGATCCTGATATGATCATACGGGATCTCTTACAACCAACAGAGATCTCAGTCGGTTTGGATCATGGCCTAGGCGAGCTGGGAAGTCGAGTAAATGGGAAAAGACCATTTTCTTGCCTTAATTTTTGCTCACCTTGATTTGTTTTGTTTTATCCCTGATCACAGTCTGGTAGATATTTAATTGCTCGGCAACCTCTGGTCCAGGCTGCCGCGCCAAAATGTGCTTGAGCTCCACGTACAACTTCTCTTTTTCTTGTATGAGCAGCTCCTTTTCCACGACTTCTTCCGTCTTACTAATCAGTCTCTTTTGTAGGGCTTGAATCTTTAGGATCATTTCGTAGGTTGATGGGTCGCTTCCCTGTAGTGGGCAATGTTGAAAGACGAGAGTAAGGCTTCTGGTAGTCCGAAATGTGGGAACAACAAACAACAGTAACCAACTGAACAAACATCGAAATACCTCAGGTAGGTAGTTGAATTCTCTCCATCCATCGAAATAGTATATCTGTAGTGTATAGTATATGTTGTAGTAAATAGCACATATAGTGTATCTGTTGGTAGAACACAAAAAAACCTTGAGAAAGTTGTTGGCTGACAAGGTGTAGCATCAAGGCCTCTCTTTTGAAAAGCGGAGGTATCCAGGACATGAAACACCAGTCGTAACTGTTCACTTTTAGAGCAAAACAAGTGTTTCACATCTTTTTTAACGTAAGGTTGCCTAATCTCACTGCGAATATTTGCGCTTAAACTGGTCCTCGTCATCGCCATAATGGGTACCACAGCACCAATTTTGTACACCGTTGTTTCCCTACCATAGATCCACAATTTTTAAAGGTTATTATGAAAAAAGAATAAGAGGATGGAAAAGAAAATTAGTGCTGGTCTACTACAATCTTTGTGAGCTGACTATACCTCCAGACAATCTGGACAGACACATACAACAAGAACGCCAATCGACCATGAAGAATGTCGGCTTAGCGTCCTATGAGTGTAAACTAAACTACTTTATACGGTTCGCACTAAAATAGACTGAAAGACCTAAACCCACCTCCAGCTTTCTCCAACGGTGCACGTTTACCGGGTTTTCCAGTTCCTCCTCCAACGCCTTAGCCCTTGTTCGCTGGCGGACTAACTCTCGCTGGACGCGGTGCACTTCTGCTTTCAGGTCTTCTATCTTTGTAGCAGTCGACTGCAGCAGTGCCTTTTCTCGTCTCAGTTTGCGCACTTCTTCCTTCAGCAGATTCAGATCCCGCAACCTTTGGTTGTACTCTCTCTCGCCCTTGTCTATCAATGATTGTTGAATGCGAATCTTTTCGTACAGCAGGGCAAGCTCATCGTTCCTCCTTACCAACTGGCTTCCGAGGACATCGCGCTCACTGATCACCTGTTCGTGTTCTTTGCGTTCTTTCAGTCTTTCGTGTTCAGCCTCAGCGACTATCTTCAATAGTTTACTTTGTTCGGCTTCTTGTGCTTCAATGTAAGCACGATTCTCAGCTGCTTGTACCTTCATTTTTTGTAATTCTTTCGTCAGTTGTTCCTTTTCTCTATCTACTCGCTGGCGTTCGAGGTTCTCTTTCACCAGTGTTGCTTCTTTTGTAGCAATGTCGTCCTTGAGTTGATCAACCTGATGAGAAAGGATTTTGAGTTTACGTTTCATTTCCGCAATGTCCTCTTGTGCTTCAATCAGATTTTTGCTGTACAAATTTCTATCACTTCTGACAGCTTCGTACAAGTTCTGTTGCTGCTTCAGCTTCGTTTCAGCCTCAGCGATATGCTTCTTGTTTTCAAAAATTTGCATCTCACGATATTTCAATTCGTCCATGTTCTGTAACACTTTCTGTGTCAACTCTGCCGCCTCAGTAATGTATCGATCACGCTCACTTTCTAACCGATAGATAATTTTTCGTTGTTTCTGTGCCTCATCGCGGTAGTTGATGATTTCTTGTTCCATGTTCTGCTTGGAAAGTTCGTGTAACTTGAGCAAATTGGTCTGCTTGTTGGTCATCGCCACAGCTTTCACCAGATTTTTGTTCAACTGCTCACGTTCCTTGGCTAGTTCGTCACATGCTCTTCTGTCAGCCTCTTGTGCTTTGCGCATCATCTCCAGTTCGTTTTCATAAGCTTGGACCCCACTGCGCAGCCGATCTCGGGTGCTCTCTAGATTCACCTTTTCCTCTTCACACTGGCGAAGCTTTTTCTGGGCTGCTTCTCGTTGTCTGGTTGTCTTACCG
Organism: Opisthorchis felineus; assembly: GCA_004794785.1. Lineage (NCBI taxonomy): Eukaryota > Metazoa > Platyhelminthes > Trematoda > Opisthorchiida > Opisthorchiidae > Opisthorchis > Opisthorchis felineus. The sequence continues at coordinate 27,216 of SJOL01007687.1, forward strand.
CATTCCGCCTTCAGATTGTTCACTTCTTCTTCACGTTGCTAATAGGAGAAATTTGCGAAGACATAAAGTATCGGTGTTGGTTTAAATAGCACTGAACTAGCGAAATACACTCATTTGCAAACATCAATTTGGATCATCAAACATCAATTCGGATGTGCGAAGTGAGTGAAGAAACACCCTTATGGCTATGCGAGATGGGTTTCTGCCAAAGCATCTCTTTTCACTAAGTCTTTTATATAAATTTCTAAATTAGCCTGGTGGAAAACCCTAGAACATAATTTTCGTTTGGTTAGATTACGTTGGGATAACAAAGTGTTCATCTACGGATGCTTATTGTTTGACTTTTTGTTAAATGATATTATATATATATATATGTATATATATATATATATATATATATATAATCGGCTACTTTCTTGGAGGGCGAGCCTCTTCGAGAAGTCCAGTCATAAGGAATACTGTCTTCGGTTCATATACGCTAACTGACTATAATAGCCGTGGACCTCAGATCTAAGCGGGCTCGAGATAGTTCAGTCGTTAAGGCGCGAACTTACGGAACGAAAAGTCCGTAGTTCGAACCCAGTCCGTGCATCTCGACCGCTCCTGTCTAGGCTCGGGCAACCTGACAGTATCCCAGTCCTCGTGTTTCTTTTCAGTAGCATGGAAACTATGCACCAAAATAGTGTTACAGCTGAATGATCACCATATCTAAAAACCCTGAGCGGGTATTCAGGACCTTCGTTTGACCATCTTCATATTAACACTCCATCGACTGAGCTATTTCATTGCAGACAGTTCAACACAACTAAGATGTTTGTGGGGCGATCGGCTTTCTAACACAGGCGCATGTAAACAAGATCTCTATCTTACTGGAAGTTTGGTCACACTGCCTTGCTTAGAATCGTTCTTGAAGCTAATGTATTTCGAAACTGATTTGGTTAAAATCCGAACAGAATGCGACCAACTGTGTCAGCCTCGATATTGGATATTAACCCAAGTCTCCAGATTCGTTTGCGATTGGATTGGTACTACTTTTACTCTTGCCGACCTTTTTTTTAAAAAAAACCCTAGAATATGTTTGGGTTGTTCCAAGAACATTTTGAATACAAGTCTCCGTAAATGTATCATATGGAAAAAGTTTTTCGATATTTGCACATTTCCTAAGGTCAAAATTCGGCTCACTCATTTGTGCACCGGCTGGTGTTCTCTAGTAATACATAGGATGAGTAGGGGAGAACCATGCACTGGATGGAGACGATCACCTAGCAAGTTCAATGACACTGGCTTTTCATCATGGTAGAAATGGACGTAGGTACGCATCAAACATGGTGTTATTTCTGATGCACTAGCACCACAGCGCTTGATTGGTTCACGCCCGCCAGTTTTGCTGACTGTCGTTTGCCGTGTGTCCGAGCCCTCATCAGCTTACATACAAGTGTTCATCGTGACCGAGTATACGCATTTCACAGTTCGTTGCCGACTCGCCGCTTCATCCCATTTTCACCCTGTAAAGGGCCTGGCGAAAAGTTATCCGAACTACATGTTCTCATCAACATAGGTTATTGAGCGTGATCTGCTCGTGTTTCGCGGGTGAACTGACTATTCGGAAAAACAGCTGGGCATCGCTCAATATTGCTAGTCCGATGTTCTTACCAGAACCGGAAAAATGAAAGTTTTCGTAATTTTTCCGCGCACACGGGCGTGGTGTGGACCTCTACCTGTGGCAGAGGAAAATTATGCTTGGGTCCCGCTGGTTAATATTAAAGGTGACCGATAGATATTACAGATTCTCAATATTTTTAATCGATATTTACGTGACTGACAAGCACCATTATTTCGATACTTTTGATTTAACTTTAAGATGCAATTATCCTACAAACAGTGAAAATGATGGCAGGCCATGACAAGATAGTTGAATGGGCTGTGAGAAAATTGGAAACCAGACGAAAACCATTCGAATTGTAAGAGTTTGTTAGGGTTGTGAAGTATCTGAACCATGTCTAGCAGGAACAATGGGCTTTTTTACGATACATGTGGAACACTGCACACTAAATTAACGAAAGTCAAGTGTTCTGTTTGGTTTCACTTTGCAGTAAGTCTTCTGGTGAAGCGTGCAATAACACAAGTCAGAACAACCAAAGCGATGTTTACCCAGACACCCAATTTTTTTATCCATCCTAATACCAGTCAAAATAGTTTGGATAGTTTGGACATTCTCATTGGCCCTTTGGTCATTTGGTTCTTAATCCTTGAGACCTGTAAGCTCTTTCCCTGTTTTCCACCAAATGACTGATATCAGCAATTAGATCAGGACAAAATGACCCAAACTGTGAATGGCGCCGTTCACCTTTCCACCTAGTTCCATTTTCCACAGCGCCCCTTATTTTAATTTCAGGGATCACTCTGATAAAACTCTAAACGTACCTTTACTTCCTGCAACCGACTCTGGTTCTCAATCATCACTGAGTCAGTAACTTGTATCTGTTGCTCCAACTTGTTTTGACATTCCTTGAGCTTTGTCTCTGTCACTTGAAGCTGACGGTTGGCCTGCTCCAACGACACTTTGGTGCTCCTGTTGCTTTCCTCTTTCTGCTTTAGTTCTTGCCTGAGTTTCTCAACCGCGGCCGATGTCACACGAATCTCTTCCATTTTGGCCTCGACTTCCGAACGGACTTGTTTCAATTCACGCTCCATCCGTTCCTTTCGCCGTAATTCTCTTTGGGCATCTGTATTTCGTGCCTGTTTGTAAGTGTACACAGCTTTATAAAGCAAAACGTTACGTCACAGACTTAGAAAGCATGGTTTCATGCTGAAACTGGAGTAGCACAACTTTCAATCACCCCCCAATAAGAGATAAATCACTTGGATAGCTGCGTACTTCTGCATCATGAAAAGCTGAGGGGCCTCGGTAACATCACCTCATGTGGAGTCCACTCCTTGATTATTGCAAAGGGTGAAAACAGCTGTTAATATCGAATAGTTCATGACGTTCGTCGAGAGCGATATGCTAGCATAGCTGGAGACAAAACGTAACAATCTGATGAAAAATTGATTCTTGTTTTCCGATGAAAAAACCAATAGTCTACCCAATAAGCCCTCCTGTAGAAAAGACAATCTGACTTAGCGAAATACACTCATTTGCATTCCAATTTGGTTTCGATGGGAGGCTTACCTGGAACCCAGCTGAATCTCTCGTTTATGATGTTTAAGAGTTTTCAGCAACCCTATGAGTACCGTGTTACGCCTATACATGTATCGCGATATGTCTAATATCGTACCAACTAAAAAATGAGACGGCCTGGTGCTACAGTTTCAGTTGATTAAGAACATCGTTCAGCTGTAACACCTTTTCGGTGCCTAGCTGCCATGCAACCCGGAGGAAACACTAGGGCCGGGATATTGTCAGGTTGCCCAAGCCTAGACAAGAGAAGTCGAGATGCAGAGTTCGGGTTCGAACCACGGACCTTCCAGTCAGTAAATTCGCGCTCCAACCACTGAACCACCTCGCCCCCATTAAGAACATCACAAGTTAGATACATACCAGCGGTGGCTGCCCGAAGGAGATTTCCTCGCTTTTACTTTGTTGACGGTTTTCGCGGACGATAAAGGTGATCTTGGTAAGTGGGTGCTTGTTATACTGTGGATTTTATAAAGGAAGTTCGTAATACCAGGACACTTGCTTCAGTGTCTCGTTGTAGCGTTGTAAAAATTGGAAGCATTTACGATGCTATTTTCTCATACAGCTCCCCCTCATTCTTGGGAGACTGTCCTTCTCCCCCAACTAACTCAGTTGGACAGTTCGCTATGAGCCGTCTCCCTTTGGGAAACTAGCGTGGCTTGAAAGTTATAGTACCGTGGACAAAAACACAGGAGCACCATGAACGTTTCATAAAATCCCAGCTTGGAGGGTTAGTTTCAAGGTTAGGGTGTCGACTAGGCCGGTTTGTCAAAAGCGGTGAACCTTATCATCATCGTCACTACAATCAACCGTGTTATTCAAGTAGAATAAAAGCTTATACTTGAAGGTGGATCATGAGGAACTGAGTGAAATTCAGTGTCCTGTGACCCTAAAGCAAAATACCAATACCAGAAACGCCCGAAACATCTGGTAGCCTTAAATGGGAAGGAAACTGCTCCATCTACTAAGGGGTGTTTAGATTCCTCAAGTTTGTCTTGCATGCGTATTCCATATGATATGATAAAAGGCATTCTGAGTTACCCATTGATTTCTCTGGCTAGGAAGAAGACTCTTGTTTGTAGAAACCTTATAAACGGATTCTCATATCTAATATGGGAAGCCTAAGAGAAAGTCACCGACAATCCACTAGTGGTATCGCTTTACATGCGACTTATCAGGTGAACGCCGTCCTCGAACTTTAATCGGTCTTTCTTCTATATTGAACCCAAAATCACACGTGCACTAAATGAATCATCCAGTTGTCCATAACGGACAACTCACACCAGCTCTCTGAGGATTCCCTATTGTTCACTTTGAACGACTTTCGAGATACCGGGAGTTTGTTCCACGTAAGTCACATGCTGAGATTTAGCAGTAGTCGCTGACGTCCTGTTACCGGTTTGCCCTGGTTCAGCCTCGTCTGGAAGGCGTCGTTTCAGATGATTTTTTGAACTTCTTGTAAAAACTAAACCGAGAGTGCAACAATAAAGTTTGCTAGTCATGACGACGGTTTTATTGCGTATTGTTCAGCAGCATGTCTGTTTTTGTTGACTTTTCGTATAAACTGATTTATCACACATATCTAATGGATTAAAAAAGTTGTTGGAGGAGCTAGAATGGTCAGTCATATTCTTGCTACGCTTTCCATTTTTCGCTGTTCGCAGAACTATACCTAATGGTAAGAAGAAAACGTGGATACATGCCAAAGACTATCTCTTTATTGTCAGTAAAATCCACCACTGTTTTCAAGAGCTGAGTAAACTTATGCCTTTACCGATAACTACTTCTGCCTAGAAATTGTTTTTCAACTCTTAGTTATGTAGGGTTCATCATCGGAGGATGAAGTCGGCCCCGTGCAAGTATGGAAAAGCCCCTCGACCGTTTATGGAAACGACCATAGTCGTGACTAAATGTCAGACAAGATGACCACGCACACATACGAGTGGTCAGTTTCAGTCGGTCACAGAAACAAGTCGTGTTACCACAATGCGACAGGGTCTGTCGGAGCTCAGGTGCATTGGTTTGATGCAACGTTTGTGTTATTTCTCTTATTCAGCCATGTGATTTCCTAATGCAATGCAACATACATTAATGCTTTCAAGAACTGAACTTATCCCTCACATGTTCAAAAGACAAGGCGGGGAAGATAGAAACATCCACAGTCAAAAAATCCTAGCTAGGTGCACTTCCTTTCTTAGTGAGATGTTTTACCGTCTCCGAAGTGCTTCGTATAATTCTCAGCAACCGGAGTGACAACCTGATATGGGGACTATTTGATTCTACTTACTTCAGCCAATCATGTCGATCATGTTTTCGCACCAGAAATTAACTAATGGTCAGGTTGGATGACACTCTAGATGTGCATCTAGGCTAGATGACATGGAACCTAGTCTCAAACGTTTCCAAAATGTCCAGCATATTCGTGTCCCACAGTGCACATTTGGTTTGACAGTTAGACATTTTACCTCTTCAATCCACGTTGATCAATTCATGTGAACACACCAGGTGTTGGGAGAGGGTGGAAAACAGATAACACCGTACAAATACATTCATTTGCATACCAATTTGGTTTTCATGACTCATCTGCAACCCAGCCGATTCTGTTGTTTATGATGTTTTCTCGAATACCGTACAAACTGAGACATGATGCGGCCTTTGTGCAGCAAATTCGGTTGAAGGATATTAAACGTTGGATTTAACTGGGTCCCAGGTGAGTTTTCACTGAAAAACAAGTTGGCGTGCAAATAAATGTATTTTTTAGATCTCCGCTTACCTGTATTTCTTGAGTCAGCTCCGCAATTTTTGACTGGGCTTCGGCAATTTCATTTTGGAACGTGACTGTTCTGTTCCTCGCCTCTTCCACCTGTTCTCGCAGTTTCCGATTCTCTTCCTGTTGTTCATCGCGTTCCTTGATCAGCCTCTCTTTTAGTTTCGTCATTTCTGCCAAACTAAAATGTACGCATTTCATGGTTAAGATATCAAGGGCAAGATCACATCTAAACGCTGGAGGTGAATAGTTGCTAGCCTTGTACTTTCAATTATTCCTTTGGAAGCCACAAAATTTATTGCTTACCTGGGTTATCAAAATTTGGCTAGAGGACTTAATTTGCTTCTTTTCCTCGCTAAGAGGAAAAGCTAAAAATCTGTCGTTTAGTAATGTGTTCTCCTGTTTGAAGATACATTTTCTCTACATAGCCATCTCAACTGATATGCATCTACTTGCGCCGAAACTAAACTATATACTGGTGATTTCTGTCAAAGATATCTGAAAGCTAGTTTGGTTGTACCGGCTGGCAAAATTCCATTCCTGTCCACGTTTAGCCCTTTTTTCACTACTAGGCCATTTGTCACCTAAGCAACGTAATCTTGCAGTTAATTTCCGCTGTTTCACGTTGATGCCGCTTTCAGTGATAATGAATGAACCGATAATACGACATTGGTAATGGTGGCGATGATGTAAACAGCCGTATACTCTAGAAACCACAATTTCGTTGAATTCCCATATCATCCAAACCAATCTGTTTTCTTACCGCCCCCTGCGAATTTCGAAAATGACAACAGATGCCTTGTCATGATACCCTGTTTTTTCTCAATTTAACCCTACTATATATGGGCCGTAAAAGTATTTTATGGTGGCGAAAGGACTAGAGTTGTTGTGGAATTGAGCTATTATAGCATGGCACTTCAAAGCTTCTGCCCGACTTCCCATATATGAGGAATTGTCTTTTCCTTTCCGTAGGTATTTTCAACTTGCGTGTATCTTTACGAATAAGCTACGGTGCTCCATGAAGGGTCACCATTATCACTGACGGCAACATTAGTGAAGAATACCGGTGCTTTGCTACCGTACAACCATATAAATGTATTTAAATGAAATCCACTAATAGAAAAAACAAAGAAATGGAGCAGGAAGTGAAATCTAGGGATAGCCTACCACAAATATCCAAGGTGCCCACACCTTCATCACTCAACCAGTGGTATGGATAGAAACCGGCAAAATGAAATATCACCAGCATCGGTCAGCCTCAGTACCATTCATTTTCTCCAGCCAAGCACAGAAATGGTCATCTTGGCCCATTCTAAAGGGTGAACAGCACCAAGGGTACCTGAAATTTTTGTAACGTCCTCCATCCCGTTCTTCCAGACTATATTTTTTCCACCTCTGGGTTTTGGCCACTGTGGATAAGGCGCGGAAATCAAAGATATTCTCTGAATTTAGATTTCGGCATGTTAAATACATGACCCAACAGGCCTAGCTTGCATCTGGATAATAAGGTTGTCTGAGCTTATTTTAATGTTAAACCAAATAGTTTTATTACCTTTTTATACCAATGTACTCCAAGCGCCAAAATAATCATGCCTTATTTTATGAAACGGCCTGGTCCATGAGAAGATGTCTGTACAGAACATCGCCTAATAGTCGCTGCTTCTGAGTAAAGTGATGCTCTCCAAATGATTTTAAATATCTATAGGCCGAAGTTTCATAATATTTAGTAGGTTTATGGATTGTGTTCTTCTGTAGGGTGATACCCTGCTAATTGTGTTCAAGAGTGCTTCAGGTGCAAAACATTTAGTTAAAGCAACTTCTGGCATGTCCACTGACAGTATATGAGGCACAGCTATGTATTTAGTGGCGTTCATTTGAAATTAAGACACTTAACTCTCCAGTGGGTTTTTGGCCAACTTCAATGTGATCACTTGTATGATGTGAATTATCAAAACCAAAGAGTAACGTCGCTCCGAAGAAAACACACTGAATACCAAATTTCATGAGACATCAGTTATAGCCCACCTCTTGTTTCTTCTATTTAATTAACGCACAGTAGCACCAGAGGGGAACACTCTCGTTAGAGCCATTACCATGTTTACTTACCCACGAAAACAGCCTATTGTTTCTGAGACACTGGCTTCATAATATGCCTACAAGGCCCTAAGTAAACAACGTGGAATTTTATTAAAAATGTGTCCCGAGCTGCAGTCCTGAGAGCTTCATAAATGGCTGGATCTGGAAATGAGCCAGAAACAGTTGTGGTGAGGAGACTTTGTACGCGCAGTCGATCGCGGTAAATCAGTTCTCTTCAGTTTTTTTTACATACGAACAACTAAGTGGGTTGCTTTTTCGGCTTATTCAACCCTTCTCTGTGGGCGTGTAAATTAAATGGCAACGATTTTCTTACAGAGACTTGTCTAGTAAAACCAGAGGTCTCCAGTAGAGTAGCAGATGATGAATAAAGTCCTCAGGACTTTGCTTTCCGGCTTTAAACTCACTCAGAACAATGTAAAATTATGCAAATGTTTCCCGTGAGTTCCGAAAGTGACTAATCCTTGTTAGTCAACGCGTAAAAATACGACTAAAGCTGTCAATCTGGAAAGTGTCAATACAAGCTACCTTAAACATACGGCCACTCTTCCCCACATTGCGTTTACCAACGAACCTTACACCCCTATTTGTTACCGCAAGATTCGCGCTGGCAGAAGGTACTCAGAGAGAGCAAAGCAAATTGCCTACTTGAAAGTCTTAACCCCAACTGCACCTTTGTCGAACCTTTGTGACGATTAGAATTTCATTTCTATTCATGCTTTACCCTTGTATAGCAGACCTCATGATCATAACACTCCAGCTACATGGTAGGAAGCAGCAAAGAAGAAGTTAACCTGCGCACTACATTTGTGAGTAAACAATGCGTGCTTATTGGTAATTTTGCATGTAGTCTGTCCCAAAATGAAGGTTCTACGGCCCTTATTGGTCTATTGTTTGAGGACTCGTTACCCGAAAAGCAGTCAGTTGCAGACCGGATGATCTAAACTGTATGCTTGATGGATTTGGGCATCATATCCTGTCCATTTTCTAGTCAATGGGACTATTGATAGGCGATTTGTTGGCAAGCGACATGCTCATTTTTTGGCCTGAAGGTTATTGATTCTAATCACTCTGTGCCGGTAAATGAAAATAATTTCAATGGTTAGCTATTCCCGGATTTTTAGAGGAAATTGATAACACTAAGAGGTCAGAACTCAATTAAAATAAAGAAGCTGGCTAGTGAGCTACCATACTTGCTTAACACTCCATGCATTACTGAGGTATTCAATAAATATGGCGGCACGACCGTTACGGGCGTTGATTTGCTGTCACATTTTGAAGTTATAAAGTGGATGTTTGATGTGAGGAAATGATATTACAGAAGTTAGTTTTCAGTTTTTCCTATCACAGTTTATCGGCGTAAAAACATTCTCTTAAAACTCGTGGCACCTGTTTCGGAAAGGATCTTTATATTTCCCGTGTGCTATGGTCCGGTCACCTCAGATTCTGTCTTGCTCATACGCCGTCTAGTCAAGCCTTTGGAGGATATCTTGCCCTGGTTGAGTAGAAACCCATAAAATCACATGAAGAAATTTAGAATCTGCAACCGGACACTGATTCACCGGTTTCTCACAACTTCCAGTAGTTTGCTTTTGAGAAATGTCCCACCTAACCAAACGCCATTGTGAACGACCGTCGCACCACATTCCCAGCTATGCAGAACGTGGATACTCTAGTTCGCTTGATCCCTATACTTGTAGTTCACTTGAAATTAAAACAAAATTTAGACGCTCCACAGAGTGTAGTACGTTCGAAATAATTCTAGCCTAAATGAATATCGTGACCATTGGTTTTTGAACAGAATAGCGAACCACTGCGGAATTCTTGAACAGACGATAGACTTTTGTTCGCATGGCCTTAAGCCTCATTCTTAGCAGATTTCACAAAAGTTCGTGATCTTCCTTGTTCTAATGGATAAAACCTATTGTAAAAACAGCAAGTACTTAATGCTTCTCACCTCCTATCCTGAAGGAGTAGCTGAGATGTTTATCCGCCAGGGCGAAACTATGGGATTTGTAACTGTCAACATATCTGGATTGACCAACAAACAGAAGCCCACCATCTAAAAGTACCAGGGAAATTCAAATAGATTGACAGCTCTGAAATATTATTATGCCTACGAGTAGTACGTGTGTCAAAATGGGGAACTGCTTGCAACTTTCAGTTAAGAGTAAAGCTTATAAACACGTACAAATCGGGAAGAGAAATAACCGGTTCGGAACACCAAGAACCATTTCATCCTGCAAGCTGAAAAGTCATAGGGCACAAACTCAGCCTCGTTGGGAATCATCATAGTGTATGTGTAAAGAACCTTTTGGGTTATCCCAAGCCCCAAACTCCTGTCTCGTAGTCGAGGATTATGACATTTTGTTGCAAGTGGCTGATAAACAGCTGGTTTAGCAACAGTCACCCTTCAGAACACGATTTCAAACAGGGATGAAACACATTATGGTTTATCGGTCTTTTAGTGTAAATTAGCGTGACTTGAAGGATGAATTCTCCGTAAAAAATTTCAAAGTAAACACAGTATTATTACGTTGTAAGTACTGTAATCGAGGTGAAAAGCATTTCACCAACTTTTTTTGGCCTACTGTCTCAGAATTCAGCATTGGAGGAAAAAGATAATGTGTTGCCACGTCATGTAAACTACGTTAGTGAAGAATATATGGAGCTAAATCCTGCATGAATGCGAGTTACACCGCTGATCAAACATTCGCATCCCAACGGCACAGTCTTCAAAGACTAGCTGAGTGGTCTTTGACTTGAATCCCTTGAGTAGTTCACAAGGTGAACAATACGGATTACATTTAACAAGGATGACAACCATGCTGTGCCCTTTGGCTCTCTAGCTCAAACCTCTTTTGAAATCTTTCAGTACGTCCATACTGCCATCAAACCGTGATCAAAATAGTCCAAGCTTGCTATTTTTTTCTTATGTGGTTTTTCGCACATAATCATGGGTTCTTTTTGCACACACTTTTTTGGTTGCAGTTGCATTGGGACTCGCGTGAACTTGTCTTAAAAAACATGGTACAGAGTTAATTTGTATCTTAAATGTGAACAGCAGCCAAGCCGGTCATGAGACGATCAACTGAGTGTTTTAATAAGTTAAAGCACCTTTTGCGTCCCTTCTGCGTTTACTAAGTACTCCATGATGAGACTGGCTTATTCTGGAGCACATCGGATAGTTCCTTTGCGCTCAGTTGATGCCATCAAAAGGTTTCCGTAAAGGCTCTTCCCACAACCGAATCTTTGTTCTCTCGAAATCAGCGTTTGTATTCCTGTGTCTTTTTCTCTTGTTAGCTGCTTTGCTGGTAATAAACCTGTCATTCCACGAATTGTCCCTTTTATCGTCCTCTCCATATTTCTAACCCCTACTTACCACTGGTACTCTATATTTACTTATCAGCGGGCATTTAGGTTCACAGCTAAGTAATCACGGTCTCTGTAACAGGGGGAAATGACTAACCGGTTTAAAACACTGTTAATGTTATCATTTTCGTCTAATCACCGAGAACTGGAGCGACAATTAAACAAGTTCAACTGATTTCCGCTCTTCATTAACAGTCCGTAAAGCTGGTTGGGGACCAAAGGGTGGTCGTTTGCACTGGCCGGTGCTAACAGTCTGAAGTAAACTAGCAAAATTTATTAAAAAAACTCTCATAGATGGGACTGAACGTTGAATTCCGCCGTTAGGTCAGGAACTGGGCATGCTCACTTATCTAACTGTAAGCTCTACACTCAGTGTTTGACAGTTATTATAACAGCTCTGCAGACAGACGCATTAAACCATCTTCTATACACTGGTTAGTCGGCGTGTTTTGGGTACCTGAGTGTTATATTTACAATATTAGGCTTCAGAATGACCTCATATTTTGAAATCATCTTACGACACATATGAGCAGCCCCGTGTTAGCTCCTTGTTGTACCTCCAATCCTTCCACCCTGAAGTACTGTTGTGAGCGTGCCAACTCTTTTGGAAATTTACTTATAAATAACTTTGGTGCTTCTCGTAGAATTTATAGGTGCTAAGTTTGGAGTTCTAATCCTCTGAGTGACATGAGTTTCACGATTCCAACCACCACGATGACTATCTAACCATGTTTCTGTCTGTTTTTTGGTGAAACAAGGGCCCCTGTGAAACACCTAACGAGCAAAGCTCACTTGATAGATGCACTAATCTCAACAAACCTATCTTAACTAAATCAATCTAGCTTCACTTAAGAGGCAACAGTAGATAACGAATCCTCCCGACCATAGCCATTAAGCAAGCACGGCCGTGCTCCGACCTTCATGGTAATTTCGGGGCACCTCTTTCAACCAGTCAATCCTATCCAACATTGAAACATTCCGAAATACGTGATTGCAAGTTGGTTCAATCGAAAGGTCGAAATTCATAAGCGAACTTATCCATACATTCCTCAAAGTAAACGAACAGACGCTGTTAGGTTTCTTGGATGGTTTGCAATTATCTTCGTTAAACTTACACCTCCGCAGCCATCAGTTCTTGCCATTCATCGTACACTCCCAGCACGACTAACATAGTCTCTGATCTGGCCAGAATATCGCTAAGGAGCATCGTCGATTAATTTGGTATTACTAAATATATTTCTTCCGGTGCGTTGTAACTACGAGAAAGCATGCAGGTCAAATGTCTACTTGCATCCAACAAGACAAATTCAAAATACGGACCCATCGAATTTTTCGGTCAGCGCAATTTTTCACTTACATTCCACCACACGACTAGACCCGATATTCTAGTGACTAGTACGAGGAAGGAAAAACAAGATATTCTGGACCTTCTTCTTTGCTAAGAACAAGCCTATATTAACATATGAAGAACCGGCTACCCGACAAATTATCTAAAACCAGTTCTTAAGGTTGCAACGGGCCCACAAAGGGCACACGATAGCGATTTGGTTTTTAGGCTTAATATGAAGAGCAAATAAGAACACCATGCATTCCTGCCCGATCAACACTAAATTTGAAGAAGTTTATCGTTTATCTGGCACATAATGGATCCGAACCGAAACGCTTCGACACTCATCATCATTATCAGCTGTGGGCTTCTTTACAGTACCATCTGACTCACCTGTCCACACCGGTTGCAGCCCCACCCTGTTCAACTAACTTGCTGAGGTGTGCTATTTCTCCTTTCAATCTGTCTATTGTCTCGCGCGCCCTTGTTTCCTTTTCTGCGGCTAGATCAACCAGTTTCCATGCCTGTTCGACCTCTTTCTTCAAATTTGCCATGTTTCCAGGATCCTCACTGGATAGCTTGGTGGCTTGAGAAACTTTTGCTGAGTTGGAAACTATTTCTGCTTTCAGTTCTCTACATTTTCGCATCAATCGCTTTTCGTTATCATGAGATTTGATCAAGGCTCTCATCAGCTTCTCATATTCATCTTTGAATTTTTCCAAACCCTTATTACCAATCAACTCTTCAATAACTTCATCATATTCCTTTTCGAGTGCCTCGAAGGCACTGTCGTCTATCGCGGGTTTGATCATAGGTTTCTTCTGGTCGGTTTGCATTTCTTCAAATGCTACAGTAGCGTCAGCCTTGTGGGTAACTGTGACATATTTCAATTAGGTAACGTTGAAAAAACGCTCCATCTGGTGGCTATGACGATGACCTTCATGGATTCACGGATTCACGGATTGGTACACAGGATAGAGGCTTTTGCCCAAGTTTCCCGGGTCGGTTGTGTTCTTGTCGTTCTGCGGTTGCCGTTCACCTGAAATGCACAAGCGAAAAAAGGGTGTAGCACTGCTCTTTAAGTTCTCAGCTCAGGGCAGTAATTTTGCCAGCACGAGGACTCGCACAGAAAAGTGTCTAGTAAGGCTTTGAAATGGGTTCTAGAAGGAGCGTGAACAACTGTCGGAGAGAGGTTATTCCACGCAGCTACTACACGAAATGA
>SJOL01007687.1:44122-58525 GCA_004794785.1 Opisthorchis felineus
CAAACAGGGCATAAGTAAGAATTAGGTCCCCTCGGAGGCAGCGATACTCGAGGAAAAAGAGGTCAACCGCCGTGAGACGCACTTCGTAGTCCACGGATTTAGGGCCCGCAACCATTTTCGCAGCAGTTCGCTGGACACGCTCAGTGAGGGTTACGTCCTTCGTGCGCCCTGAGTAGACAACTTGGTTGGCGTATTCACGAAGCGGTCTGACGTAGGCCCCATAGAGTATTTAAAAGTCCATGCGAGTAATACGGGGGAAGGTGCGCCTAATCATTCGTAGAACGGCGAATGCCTTTTGGGCCGATTTCTCATGGTGCATTGCGAGGGACATGTTTGAAGAGAGCCAGATACACAAATCCGTTTTGCTATGTATCTTCGTGATGTCTTCTAGTCCATTCTCACCGTGCATGACATAGGCGTTCGCTGAGTCTCCTCCAAATGACATATGGACGCACTTCTCGTCATTCAGAGGGAAGTGCCAGTCCGACGACCACTGTTTTGCAGCGTCTAGATCCATTTGTAAGGAACTGGCATTAGAACTACAGGACTTCAAGTCGTCCGCAAAAAGTAGACATGGGCTTGAAAGAACGTCTGGAAGGTCGTTGACGTATATCAGAAACAGCAGTGGTCCCAGAACGGAGCCTTGAGGAACTCTAATGGAGATCAGCGCCGAAGAAGTGTCGGTTGAGCCTACCTACATGTGGAATATTCTGTCTGATAGGAACGCCTTAATCCAGCGAAGAGTTTTCCGTTGAATCTCGTAGAACCCGAGTTTTTGGGGTAGCTGAAAAAGTGTTAATTTTGCATTCCGCATCTTGAAGGTTGACAATACATTACTTTGTGAGCTGCTACCCAGCACACGGTATCTAGTACTGATAGATTGGAATAACAAACAGGGCCCCGTCCCGATAGGACCTTCTGTCGGCCCTGAATTCGGGAAAGTAGCTGTATCAATCGGTTATCAAAATGGTTATATCATGACGTAGGCAGGGTTTCTTTACCCTGTTCGAAAGAAATCGCCTCTAGTCTCCGAGGCGGTTTCATTTGGACGCTGCTTGTCGACAAGTGCCCCTGGGATAACAGGCTTGTGTTGAGTGATAATATCAAGCCATTCTTCAGCCCGTCACCTTACGCCGCTGTAGGTAACTCTTCATGCTCTATATGGGTTCAGTTTTCCCTCAACTGCTCGGATGCTCACATTTATGAGTCTCGTACATCGTTACCAATACGGTCTCGGGTTTTTACTGCATTGATCTTGCTCCGGACGTTTGTACATCAGAAACTTGGTCCTGCTGAGATTAGGCATGCTAGCTGCACCGACTGCAAGTTTATCGCTGAACGCCCAGTATTCAACGACCTAAAACCTCGAAATAACCTCTGTCGTCTCCCTGCGACACAGTTTGGCCTTTACCAGGCAGAGGGAAAGTTCGCTGCCGTTGGAGCGAGGGTTGACGATAACATCGAGCGTCCAGTGAAAATGCCTCAGGAACAGATGAGGGACACAACAACGACCTCTAGATGAAGGCTACTCCTCACCTTTGGAGCTTGACCTGTGTTTCTCATATTTGCCTTTCATGGCTGCTGTGTGCATAATTTTGTCCTGCAATAGAATGTGTTTTGGCTGCCTCCAATTCCACCATTTCTGTTGAAGATTTCATCCAACATTCCCCTAAGAGAGAATCTGTATACTGTTGTAATGATGATAGAATTATTTTTCATCCTACAGGGAGCATACCGATTGGGGCGTGATCTGGTTGTCACAGTTTGAACATGGTGTAGAACGACAAAATAGAAGGGATGGTGAAATCAAGGAGACGTGTCTATCACGTGATATACGATAGTAAATTTTCGAAAACGAGGAAAACTAGAATACAAAGGCAGGAGGTACGAAAATTTCAATGACGAAGCCAATCGACTTTAACTAAACCTGAAAACCGTTGCCGACCATGGGTAAGCTTGGACATACGAAATACCGATCGCAGTCACAAAAGCGTAAATGAAGATGACCAGGTGGAGACACTCATAGCAGAGATAAACGACAAGTTGCGTCCAAGAAGTAGGGCGTATTTCACTGGCAACGCCTTTGGAAGCAAGCTAGTTGTGGTCGATATTTCGGAGGGATAGGTAGTGCTAATGCACACAGCCAAACAAGCACCGTAAGTGAAGTCGTTGAATCTGTAAACAGGGCAAAATTAAATTGCAGTGGAACACCGAAATGGTCAAAACCGAGGAAGGCGTCCGGTGGATTGGGACGAATTCGCTCTAGAAGCGACTAAGGCCAGACAAATTTTTTTCGTAGTTGTTTCAGGATTTTTTTTCTGCAACGTACGATTACTTATCAAGCGACAGGCATGCCTCCTTGGTTTAGCTTTCCTCTTCGTTGTGTTGTTGCCCGCCACTTTCAAATTATAACTTCTTGATCATGCCTTAGGTGCCATGCTCCTAACAAGTTGGGAAGTAAACCTATTAATATTATTATAAAGGTCTGAGAGAGCAAGGTGGAACGGCTGAATGTAGAAACAAAAGAATTACGCGTGTGATGCCAGACTGCGCGTGGCAATACCGCGCTATCATTTTTCCGGCATACTTAGGCTTTTGTGCAGCCCCGTAACGGAAGACAGAAATTCGGCAATTGGACCGGTGAGCCGCATTCCTGTAGGTGTTGGATTTGGGTTAGTCAGGAGTAAAACCGTGGAGAGAATCAACTCGCTGTGGGATCACGGGTAATTTTTGGTTTAGTTAGTGGTCCATGCGGACGTAAAGCAAGGAGCAGCCAGAATGGTTAACGACCACAGAGGGCGTCCGGTGCAGCTTCTTCCGGAGATTTAGGCATGGGAAGGGGGATGAGCTGAGATCATAATAGCCCGGTGCGTATGGGGAGGTACCAGAAGAAATGTGATGCAATAATAGCGTAAGGCGGATGAAAGCAAATCCATATATGATGCTTCTAAGGGTAGGTTTGCGTTGACTGACCTAGCAACCAAGCACTGCCTGAACTGGCCGAAATAGTATGAAGCACAGTATGAATAAGCGTGCTTCTGCGTGGTCACAATTCAGCACACACAGATAGCCATGCATGAGGCTAGAACTCTTTCTAATAGTGGTGTCCCGTGCTTTGCACTGAGCGTCGGTCTATCAGTAGGCGTGGGGCTACGGCGTGAGTAGTTGCGCAATCTTGGGAAGGCGATGAGTTGGTCGATGTGATAACGAGCAACGAGGCTAGAAGCTGAACTAGTTTGTGGGGTCATTTACGGGCAGCAGTGGTGGTTTTAGTTTTGTTACAGAGTCCCATCAGATGGACTCTGTAGTGCAAAATTGGGGTAGAGTGAACAAAGCAGCGGAAAAATAAGGAATGGTTGAATGAAAACTTCAGAGATGATGGACAGGGGTGGTAGTATATCTGGAAGCTACTAAGTAACTGCAGTCACTGAGCGACCGCAGTCAGCTCAAAGTAACATGTGGTACTTGGGGAAAAGTGCAAATAGGCACAATCTGTGAGGGCATGACAAGATCTCCATATTTTGTACGCATGTGACCATGCCCGGGAACAGGGGAGAAGAGCGTGCGTTTGGCTAATGAGGAGGTCTTGGCGTGGTGCAACCCCAACCAAGATGAAGAAAGCAAAAGCACTGCACATCTTTACAAGCCATGAGCGTTCAAAATTCCTTCAGACTACAGCGTGCATTTTTTTATATAAAAAACTGAAGAAAGGACAGTTGTCCTTGTGCTGTACTTCATAGCGCTGTCAGACAAATGAAACAACCGGAACAAGCCCGGACAAGCAGATACAGGCAACAATGCTACTCTAGCATGGGTGATTACCAGGCGATAGATAGTTGTACATTTCGGAAAGCACAGAACTAAGACAACGATAGAGGGGAAAGATATTTAAGTGCCGATGCCGGTTGATTTGAGCTGAAACTGAAAAACGTGGCTGACAATGAATGAACCTCGCCAGTTAAGTTAATGGCCATAGTGACGAAAGGCATAAGGTGAGATGATGAGGTTGAGGAGTCCGAAACAGAGTTAAATGGCAAGTTGCGTCTCAGAAGTGTAGCGTTCATTGAAAGTGAATAGTTTTGATCGTATTGTTGTCGAGTAAAAGTTATTTGGGTAAGAGGTGTGGTTCTAAGACAAAGCGGACTACGTAAACAATGTCGTTGAATTTGTAGGCCAGGCAAGCTGAGACGATTGCGGATCACCAAGATGGTTAAGTCGAAAGACAGTGTTCGGCAGTTTTAAACAAACTATCCTAAGAGACAGCTGAAGCCAGGCAATCAGTTTCTTTGTATTTGCATGCGAGGCCACCATAGGGCCTTCAGAGTGTAAGGAAAACTGTTTCAGGTGTCCCATAATATTGGGTACAGCAGTGCCACGCCATCATTGCACTGACATTTCTCGGGTTATGGACAGCCCCATTCTGGATGTCGTGTTTGAAGCGATCAAACAAGGGGTGCGCACTTCAGTTTCTAGCTTGATTCGGTCCAGCCAAGAAGAATCAGCCCGTTGCAAAAACGGGTAATTTTGGCTCATTTAGAGATCCATGTGAAATAAAGCGGAGGAGCGGTTACCGAACATAAGAGGCGTTTGGGCAACTGCTGCCAAAGGTTGACTATTTGGAAGAAGAATGAACGGGATGAGATCAGTAGAGCCGGGTGCATGAGCGGGAGGTGCCAGATAGCAGGGAGTTTATTGTGGAAAAAAGGTATTGGGTCCGGTGATGTTAAGGGCAATGGCAAATAATTAAATGAGCCTAGTGGGGGCAAAGTTGCCAAGTAACCCATAAACTAGGAAATCACAAGCTTGCCAATATAGCACTCAAAACGTACAAGAGGCATTGAGCAAACCAGTATTACTGTGCTTATGCTTGGCGAGCATGGAGTTCATTCAGATAGCAGTGAAAATGCCACCATTTATAGTAAAACGGATGCTTCCTGTTGTAGACCGATCGTCAGTCGACCAGAAGTGGTAGATTCAGTTCTAATGAGAAGTTGCGCGATTTTTCAAGATTAAGTATGGACCAATGGGGTAAAAAGCAGGCAAGCTGACCGCCTTGTAATTTTATAGGGGCAATTACGTGGTAAGCTGAACAGGGAGAAGCGGCGAATTCTAGCCCTATTACAGATTCACATTAGGCGGGCTGCGTTGCGCAGAAGGGCGGTATTGTGGGAGCTGCCAGCAGGTAGATACAGAATGATCGCGGATGTACTTTCCGGCTGATGGACAAAGGCTATTCTAACTGGAACGTGCTGCGTGAGAGAGGGTGAGGGAAATACTCTGAGACAGCAGACACTACTGTCGGATCTAAGCAATGAAGGACTCAAAAGGAAGAAAACCCCATAGGACCTGGCTGTGAATTCTAGTACTGTTGAAACATAATAATAATGTTTATTCCCAACTGGTGGGTAGCATACCGTCAGGCATGACCATACTGTTACAGTCGGAATAAAAGCACGACTGGCGGGGTTTGTGGGCAAGGGGATTGCGCAGAAAAAGGAACAGCATCATAAACAATGGGAATTATCCGATGTAGACGTGGTCACCCCCAAACCGGCACGGGCGGGGAAGCTTCTTTTTCTTTTAAGGAAAATATTGAGCAAGATCAGATCGTTAGAATTTGAGGGCGGTGGGCAAAAACAAAACAAGGGGGCGAAACAAGAGGCTTCCTGCCTAACACATGACAAGAAAAGCGTAGACTGCGGAAAGTGCGGAACCAGAACATCAGATCTGGTGTAGCAGCCGGTCAATTTGAACCAAAACCCGAAACCATTGCTGAGGCCTCGTGGCCTTGGACTGTCGAGCTTGCGGCCAGTGTCGCAAAAAGCGTAAGTGGCGATAATGAAGTAGAGTGATTAGCAATCCAGATAAATGGTAACAGGAATCACAATCATGTTGCTGAGTGAAACTCTAGAGACTCACTGGTGCCTCTGTTGTAGTGGAGTCGGGTACAAAACTTCCTTGGATGAGTGAAATGGTGACAAAATACAAGCCGGAAGGCGAACTGCACAGAAAATTATTGGTTTTGTGGAGAGCGCAGACTGAAAGTCCACCGAAGTGGTTAAATCCGAAAGAAAGGTTCAGCAGTTTGGAATGAACGCGTCCTGAAGGCGGCTGGGGCTACCTGAAGAGCTTGTTCATATTTGCAGATAATGAAACGAGTGGGCGAGAGGTACGGTCAAGGGTAGGAAGGGAATAGTTGACGGCATGCCGTCAAACTGGATAAGGCAGTGCCATGCGATCATCGTCCTCACATGCTTCGGTTTTTTGACAGCACTGCAACGGACGTCATTGTAAAAGGTCATTGGGCTAAGACGTTGCAATTCTTTGAGGGCGGGATTTTTCAGGGTGGAAAAAGAAACAAAAGTAGAGCGAAGCCGATATAAGACGGCAATGTTTTGTTCCGTTCAGGAATCCGTGTGGATGTAGATCACAAGACATACGGAGTAGCTAACAACTAAACAGGTCGTCCAAAACAGGTATTGCCGAGGTTCAAAGCTTGGAAAGACGAGGACATGGGATGAGATCAGCAGAGCCGTCAGACAGCATAATGTGCATTAGTAGGGAGGGAGAAAAAACTTAACGTCGACCATAATTAGGGTGGTGACAAACAAGTGATTAGGTGCGACAAGATGGGGATGGATTTGTACTTGGCAGACTAGCGATCAAGCAGAGGTTGAGTTTGCTAACATATGATAATAAAGTACAAGAGATCTAGAGCAAATCGATATAAGCACGCAGAGGGGTGGTGTGGTTAGGGAACTCAAACGTATAAGGACAGACGGGAGTGGACTGCCGGGATGATAGATAAGTTTATCTGGAATTTATCACGTGAGTTGGATAGTGCCATATTCTGGGAGAGAAAGTGAACGTAGGAGAAATATTCAGCAGTCTCCGAAGCACTGCTATCAGCCTCAAGTTAACAAGTGGTGCACGGCGAAATAAAAGCCTTTGGGCACTAGGCTTGCAGGCTGGCAGCGGAGGGTTGGGAATCTCCCGCACGTACATATATATGTATATACCCTTGTATGTGTACACTCCTGGGAGCAGTAGGTAGGTGAGTGTGTGTTTTGTTTGGTTGACGAAGTGAGCTTTGGTGCGGTGCAACCTTAATTATGACGAAGATGTCGATGTAAGCCGTGGGCACCGCAGAGTATTCAGGCTGTCCCATCTGTGTTTTTTACAACTTTCTTTTTTTAACGGACGAAAGGCACGTTTTTTCTTTTTCCACCGTCTGTAGTTTATAGCTTTGCCGGTTAAATGACACGACCGGGACGAGTCCAGCCCAGCAGCAACAGACAGAAAACAACAGTGCTCTTTTATTGGTTTCCTGAATTAAAGGCCATGCTCAGAACCACCGGCGATTGGCGAAGCACCCCTGCTACTGTAGGGGTGGTGGGTATACGAACGCAGCATGGTGCAACGTAACAAGTCGACCCTTCTTGCAGGACATACCGACTGCCAGAAGAAATTTTTTACCCCCCGTGCGTGCCACCAGATCTACAGCTTGGCATGTCACCGAGCAGTCATATTTGCGGCTTGTGCAATAATAAAGAACTCCAGTTACCATTTATTTTATCCTTTCGGGGGAAAGCCAGGCCAGCAAAGCAGCTCAGTTATTTCGAACAGACAAGCGGCAAAAAGCCGCTGGAAAAGGCAGGTCGCAGAGGAGGCGAATGAGGCGGCAGCTACCATTGGGACAATGGGAGCAGAACGGAGATGGCCAGAGCGTGTGAACCATGGCAAAACGGTGGCGGGGCGTGAGCTACTGAGCCAAGCAGAAGCGTACCGCGATGTTGTGAGCGTGCTTAATGGGTTGTATGGCGTATGATACGTTCTCAGGTATGCAAAAGTCTGGCTTTTGTTTGGTTTATGTTAGTTATGGCTTAGCAGGACGAGGCACCGCTCAATAAACAGAGCGGATAGAGTAGTCCAGGGCAGAGACCCAGCTGGAAGGAACCTAGTATAAGTTATCTCGGGAAGAAGCCAGGCAAGTGTTGGATCATACTCTGATCAAGCAGGTACTGCGGGCAATTGTTTCTTCAAGCATGTCAAAGAGATATCAGGGTATAGTGAGTGGGTGGCTTATTTTTTAAATTACTGTTCAAATTATTTTTTTGGTCCACCCACTATACCTCCGTCAAAGTCAGATGTGGTTTGGACCCCATACATAAAAAGGATCAGGGGATAGTTGGGTATCAAGTAAAGCGGCTGCGGCTTCACACGTTGGGACGTTATCTACAGACTGCGAAAACGTATGTTGGTGTGCGATATTTCGAAATGAATCAAGGAGAATGTTCCGGGTGCAAGTGCAGTAAACCAGGAAGTAATGGCGTAGGTTTGTACGCGCTGGAGGGCACACTAAGAGGTTACTGGATTTACGGAATTCACAGCGAGTATATATACATGGGCCACCAACTTAACCAAAATTTCCTGAGTTCCAATAGCATCTTTAATTTATCTGCGTGGATCTCTTTCGGTAACCCAAAACTACCCTGCACACAGGATTGCACTTTCCCAGACCCATTACCACAGCCATGATGTCCGTTGCGGTGCTGTCCACAACCATAGGTATGTCAGTGCAATAGAACGGCAACGCCATACTCAGTCCGATGGCACATCCGCAACTATTCTCCCCATACTCTGAACTGCCTCGTCCCGCTTTATCTTAACCCTAGCTTCAAATTTGAGCAAACGTCTTACCTTGCCCCAGTCCCAGCTGGGGCGAGTTCTTTCCAATCCAATCAACGCTTTCCTTGGACTTAACCAACTCCGTTTGCTTTCATTCCCCCTCATAAGTTCAGTGAATTTTTTACAATTTGCGCACCATCCTGTGCGTAAGCACTAACTCACTCTCGAGGAACTTGTCCACTGGACTACGTTTCACTAGCGAATCCAGGTAGTCTATACAGTTTCACTGTACACCGTGATTCCGAGATGCTATCTGCTATTTCTACGTATTGCGATTTATTCCACTTTATCATCCACACGAATTTCGTGCCCCTGCCCGTCAACTCAACTGTTTAATGACATGCAGCCCCAGCAATGGTTTTCAGTTTCGGCTCAAATTGGTCGGCCGGATCACTTAAACATCAAATTCGTTGTGCCGATTCTGTATTTCTGGCAATTTACAGTCTCCCGTCTCGCGCCACACAGGATCCCTTGCTTTGCTTTCTACCCGTGTGTTATTACCCGCCATCTTCAAATTGCAACGGTCTGATTCTGCTTCAATTATATATACTACTGAAGAGAAGAAAAGCCCTAATAACTGTGTTTCTCTGCCCTCGATGTTCACCACATTTAGATCGTGCAATCTTAAGCATGACCCCACATGCATCCATTATTATTATTATTATTATTATTATTATTATTACTATTATTATCAATGGCCCAACAGAGAGCCACGGTTTTAGGCAGTTTAAAATAAGGGAGTTGCAAAAATAAATTCACTTTGTTTAGTTTGCTTCGTAAGCGGTCAGCAAGGTTGTCTGGGGTGGTGGTCATTTTTTGATCGGAGTCTTTTGAAAGTGCAATTAATTATGTGTGAGCTCAAACAGATTTTCCCCCACTATAGGATGGAATCAGCGAGATATGGTAACCATAATATGATGTTTCTCAAACAACATGCCAACAAAGTAATGCGCCTCCTTTCTTACCCCTCCTTGACACACTAATTTCTCATGATTTTGCTTGTCGCTCGACAAGCCAAAATTTGTCAAGCTGATTTCGTGAATTTGATCAGCCGTTAGTATTCGAAGTTCGCTTAAGTTGCCGTAGGTACCGACCTCAAGGAGACTCAAATGAATGGATCAGACTAATAATATCGGCCAGGTGTTAGTCACAGGAGAAACAATCCGAGGAATTCTTGACTCAGTTCGCGAGAGACGAAAGTCCTAAGTTCCGTATTCCGTTGAACCGCCACAAAAAAAAGAAAAGTTCCTACTTTCCTGATATACAAATCTCCCATGGGCGCGGTAATAATCCTTTGAGGTAAATAGATAGTTCTAGTGATTGAAGCTAAAAATTTTGCACATTTCGGAGTTCAGCGATATCCGATATTTTTCAACCAGCAAATTCGCAAATTCCTAAGGCGGTGCCAAGAACAAGTTCTGAAGCTATGAAACCCAAGTTTTATCTAACAGTTTGCATATACCTGGAAGAATAAGCGGGAAACATTCTGATTAGTGCATGCTAAGGGATAAAGTGATCGATTCATTGAGTTTTTGATGAAAAACTCGGAACGTGCCTTTAACAGTCGGATGGTACGCTGTGATTCTGACCCGTACCAAGTAAACGTTTGAGGTCGTGGAAGAGTGTTGATGAGAATTGTAAACCTCAGCAAGGGAAATAGCAGCGGGTACCCCGAGTGTAGCAATCCAATTGTCCACAAAAGTACTTACAACGATCCCAGCTGACATACTGTTGATCAGAATGGCCATTAGCATCATTCGACACAAGTGAGAATGTAAGTAAGGTGTCTAAGAGTGGCAACGGTTCGCTAAAATCACTGTGGACGTTTCGGAAGCGCCAGTCCAATAGTTGAAAGAAGTGTGATGTATAAATGTTATGCATAAATGGCATGTCGACATATCTTGCCCTTGTGACAGTTGGGACAAAGCTTAGTCCATACACGAGTCTCCTTTTGCATTTTTCTAGCCAAACGTATGTTTATGACCACTGTTTGGCCGTGGCCCACATGCTGGGATGCGGGAGTGCGTAAGAGTGGTCAAACAATGGTGACTATAATGTTCGGCGACAAAAGGCCTGGAACATTTTATGGATATATCATAACTGGTGGAACCGCCGGAGTTAAGGGGTTGTAAGTTAGCGAACTTGAGTGATGTAAGGATAGAAGAGGTTGGGAATTTGTATTCCGACCGCCGGGTTCGGGCGACGGCTTGCAAATCAATGGGAGTCGCTGCTATCTGATTTAACTTTGTGAAGGAGAGGTAAATGGCGACGACACTGTTTGAACTTTCGACATAGCGTGATGGTTCTCCCTCGGCCAGTGGTTGTCAAGGGATGATCTCAGGGCGAAAACCAGAGGTCTGTAGTCGGTATAAATAATGAAGTTCCTCCTCGCCCAGGGGATGCATCCAAAATGACTGGCAGACAAGTAGTTGTCTGAGAGCCTCCCAATAAAAGTGCTCTACCGGGTTCGTGCTTGCCGTGATTTGCGAAGCAGAAGCACGGTAGTTGATTTTTGTTCTTGACCGCTTGTTGGAGAACCACACCGACGGCTGCGTGTTATGCAGCCGTTTTTTCAAATAAGAAGGCAATTAGGACCCGGAATCAAATGGCTATGCCAGGGGACTTTCAATAAAACAGCCTTTAATGGAGTTAAATGCGATGATGATTGCATCAGCAAGCTACAACAGTTTACCGTCCGCTTTCAGCAACTCGGTGAGGCAATACAATCTCTGACCAATGTAGAATGAATCTACAAGCATAACTGACCATACCCAAATATCGGCAAAGGCTTCAAATTTCTTCAGTTGCGATCTAACCATAGCTTGAAGTGGCTTTTTTGGCGGCAGTCGAATACCTTCGTAGTCAGTATGATGGCCGAAGAAGTTAAACTGGTCTGCCGAGAAAACACCCTTCTCTGGGTTAATAGTGTACCATATTTGAGAACGTTCAAAACATCTTGAGGGTGTTATTTGTTATCTGATAGTTTTGCCTGCTACCAAGACGTCGTCCTTGCAGACGAACATGCAACATATACCACGAGTATCTGATCCATGAAACGTTGAAACTCTCGAGTGGCTTTTTGCTGATAGAAACGCACGAGGGTGAACTCGAGCAGAACAAGTGGTGTGGTAATGGCTGTTTTGGGAATGTCGTCGGGGTGATCGATATATGGTAATGAGCTCGGCCAAGACCGATATTCGAGAAAACGGTTTTGTTCTCTACTTTCAGTGCAGAATTGTGGTTGTGCCGTATTGGCGGGCGGTCAGAAGCAGTCTGACTTTTGAGTGCTTGGTGGTCACCACAATGTGGCCCATAATAAAGACAACAATACTGGGTTTATATCTCAACATGAAGGGAGTATACCACTTAAGTCATGATTAAGTCGTTACGGTCTGATAGTGGCGGGCAACAACACAACGGGTGAAAGGCAAAAAGAAGGATACATGCTCATCGAAATATAAGTAATCGTTTATTAAGAAAAGCAAAAAATAAAACAATTTGCACGGGCTGCGACTAGTTCGGTGAACGAGCCGGTTGACTTGAAAAAGAACTGAAAACAGCTGCTGACTACGAGCGAACTTAGACGATTGAGCTGATGACCAGGGCCACAAAAGCTCAAGTGGAGACGAAAAGAAAGAGAAAGTTGCGGTCGAAACAAATGGCAAGATTCGTCTCAAAAGTATGGCTAGCAGCTTAACTGTGTAAACAAGCTGCTGTCGATGATGGAGTGAAGTCAGGTGTCGAAGGTATTTTGAAGGCGATCGGGCCAACGCGTGGGGCCAAACGATCACCGCAAGCAAGAATCTGTGGGTAGGGAAAACTGAGATTGCAACGCAAAACCGGTAAGGTTACATCCGAAAGAGGGGTCCAGCGGATTGGGACAAACTCGCCGCGAAGGTGGTTGGTGTCAGGTAAACAATTTGTTCGTAGTTGCAAGTAAGGAAACAAGTGGGCGAAATGGGACAGTGCAGAGTAGGAGGAAAATGATTGCTGGTCTACCAGCAAACTGGGTTTTGCGGTGTCATGCCGTCATCGCACTGACATACATCAGTTTCTGTAAAACCCCATCACGGACGTCAACTTGCAGTGATCGGACAGGGGGTATGCTACTCGGTGGGCAGCTTTATTTTGGGTTGGTCCGAGTGTTCACGGGTCTTTGACAGAATGCTCAAGGGTTTGCAACAAAAGAGGGATATGATGGATCCCTCTGTATCTAGAAGTAGTTAGTCTGGATCAAGATTTGAAATGAGGGCGGAACATTCATTGTTTCATTGGAAGAAAACAATTTCAGTGGTGATTGAGTGGTTAAAAATATTTGGGAGAGGGAGTTTGACATCCTGATCACCATGTCTCAGACCACGGAATGGTATGGCATCGCTTCTTAGTGCGACGGAGTCTGAAGAAGGGCAAAAACATCGGCTAGGATGATGATTACTTTGCTAAGAGGCGTAGTGTCTATTCTGATCTGGCATGTGCCGTAGTGATTATTGGTCTGGGTTTGAGAATGGGGTACAAGACGCAGGTAGCGAATAAGGCGTTGAAGTTGTCAGCTACACTGACAGGATCGGTGATAATACAAAATTCAGTAGAACGCAAACAAGTAATTTGGTGACTTCTCTGGTTATAATGCCAACGGAATGAGTGGCCAAGAACTTCAGAGTTATGGGAGCTCCGAAGGCGGTCCTCTGTTAATGGCATTCAAAAGATACCCGCAAGGACCCTCGGTCGGTTGACAGCTTACTGGTGAGAAGCCTTATTGGGATGCGACGAGATTTCCGATATTGTCTGCTAGCACGGTGTGGTTTGTCATCCAAAAGTTTAATCAATTTATCATGGCGAGGGATACCAGGGTAAAAGCGTTTATGGAAGAAACAAGGTACAGCGGTCAGTAGGTTTTGGTAGAAGTTCTTACATGTGCGTTGTGTGCTTGTCAAGAGAAAGAAGTCGCCATATTTCTGGGAGGCCGGCTAGGGTGAAAAAGCCGGCAAACTATCCGGTCAGTGGAGGTGACTGAGGGAAGAACTCGAAAAGACTGTTGGAACAAGAAGTGCGCTGCAAGAAATGATGCAGCAATCACTCCCTTTGGAAGCGTGGACCAACGGCAGCTGTAGCCAGTTGACCCTTCTTTAGGAATATTGAGTCTAGTGTCCTTGGGTCACCAGTGGGGCCACCTAAAGTTCGGGACAAAACCTGTACGCTTAGTCGGGTAATCAGCTAGGCGTAATGGGTGGGTCCGCAGTGAAAGACCAGAAATTATCCGGAGGTTTGAAGTCACGCAGAACAAATCTAGGAGAATAAGGGGGCGTGCACAAAGGAGATAATACGGGAAAATTCGGCAATGGGGGCAGATGAAAGAACCGGTAGTAGATAAATGAGGCCTACTGGCACGTGTCGGTTAGTCTGTTCTGTATACAACCGGACGTCCTCCGGAATCCCTTCTAGGGTAGAATCTTCAGTGAAGTTTGCACGAAGTTCTGACAACAGATAGATAGCATAACCCCGCCCCTGGCAAAATAGTTCTACCTGGTGATTCGTCAGTCGCTTGACGAAGGTCGCCATCCCTCTGCTTAAAAGGAAGCGATTGTCACGTCAATCTACCAAACTGGTGACCGCCTATCGCCCGGCAGCTACAGGCCTCACTAGCGGGCCGCGGGAGGTGGTGGAGCGCAATATGGAGCGAACCATCCTAGATCATCTCACTACCAACAACTTGGT
>SJOL01007687.1:78922-90072 GCA_004794785.1 Opisthorchis felineus
GTGAAAGGAGCGTAGTAATAAAGAACTGAGCTTGGAACTGCACCTGGTGGGAAAAGCTAAACGTACAGGAGAATCTGAGGCCAAGATCTTTGAGCTTCGTGGAATGAGGGATAGAATTTCCATTGATTGTGAAAGCATCGGCTGGGAGGGAGCAGCGCCAGGAAGTTACGCGGGATTTCGTGGAGGAGAAGCTTAAGCCAGAGTCGCTTGACCAGCGAGTCAGTGAATCTAAGTCTTGCTTATTCTGGTGAAAGGTAAGGGCTTGTGCGGTGGGGGGGAATGTGTACGCGATTTTTATATCGTCCGCGAGGAAGAAGACCTTACCGTGGGATATGGCGCCGAAGACATCGTTGATGTATAGTAAGAAGAGGATGGGGCCTAGCACACTTCCTTGAATGACTCCACTGGTGGTCGATAGTGGAGATGATTGTGTGTCTCCGATTTGTGTTATTTGCTTCCTATCAGATAGGTAGGAGGCGAACCACTGAAATAAGCTTTCAGAGATGCCAACGGTACTAAGTTTATGTAGCAGGGGTGCATGGGGGACCTGATCAAAGGCTTTTTGAATGTCCAAGTAAACTGTTACAGTGGAGTATCCAGCGTCGTAGGCTGCAGTGATGGTCTCGAAGAAGTGAAGCTGGCAGCCACTAACGAATCTGTGAGAAAGGAATCCATACTGTCGGTCATCTGTAGCATTAGTAGCCAGGAGGAACTTGGTTAATGGACCTTTGACCAGACGTTCAAGGGTTCTCATCAGGAGGGAGGTATAGTGGATTCCCCTGTAGTTGAAAGGAGTTTGTCTAGATCCGGATTTGAAATGAGGGTGGATTATAGATTTCTTCCATAGTTTAAAGAGTGGGTAAAAAGATTTAATACAAGGATTCCAGTATCTTGGTCACCCTGTCTCAGAACACGGGATGGAAGGCCGTCGGTCCCTGGCACAACAGAGTCCTTAATCTTTAGAAGAAGGGAAGAAACCTCAGCTAGGGAGATGGTTACGCTGCTGAGCGTCGGGTAGTTGCCCTGACCGTTGGGAGTTTGGAGATATGCAGCAGTGGGTATGGGTTTTGGAGTTGGAAGGAATGGGTAAGTAGCAGCTGGCGATGTAAGAGCTCAGATGGTTCGCTATATTGACAGGAGCAGTGATGGGGCCATTTTCTGTGAAACGAAAACAAGCAATTGAGTAGCTGTTTGGGGTGCAGCGCCTATGAAGCATTCGGTTGAGTAATTTGGTGTAGGACGGAGTTCTGAGGACGGTGCTCTCTTCTCGGCGTTCGAAAGATATCCGCAAGGGTTCTCGGTCAGTGGAGAATTTATTGATGAGAATTAGTAACAAGAACTCCTGAGATTTTCGATATTCTCTGCTAGCCCGATGTATTTTGGCATCCAAAGATTTTAATAACTTATCGTGGGCGGAGATACTGGGGTGAAAACGTTTTACAGGAGAAACGAGATGAAGAGCAGTCAGTAGGTTTTGGTAAAAGGTGGCACAGACGCGGTGTGTATTTGTCGAGAGAAAGAAGTCGTCCCAATCCTGAGAAGCCAGCGTGGAAGTAAAGGCTTGCAAGATATCCGGAGGGAGGAGATTAACCAGGGCTGGACTCAGAGGAACAGTTTGACCACAACTGACCGTGTTACAAGAAACGACGCAGTGATCACTTCCTGGGAAACGCGGGCCAACGACAGCTGTAGCCAAATGGAAATCGTTGGAGAATATAAGGTTCAGGGTATGTAAACCACGAGTGGGACTACGTACAATTTTGGACCAGCCCTCCACACTAAGTTGGGCAAGCAGCGCAGCGTAACGGGCGGGGCCTGTAGTGGGAGACCAGGAGATATCCGGCGGGTTAAAGTCACCCAGCGGAAATTTAGACGTATGAGGAAGGGCATGTGCAGTGGAGATAATACGGGAAAGGTCGGCAATAGATGCGGGGGAGGGGGCCGGTTGTGGATAGATACAACCTACTAGTGTAACGGTGGGTACTACTGATGACGCATGCGAGTAGTATGTGTGTTCTCGTAACTTCGCCTTGATCTAATGGAAGGTGGGATTTATTACGGAATTTGTGGAACTAGTTTACAGTTTTTGCTTGCAATTGTGCGATAGTCAATGAATATCCAGAAGAGTTCGAGAAGACGCGTTCGAGAAGAAGATGGATATTCCGTTTTTTAAAAACAACATGCAAATGAGAGTTTAACCTTCCTGTCCAATAGTCTGTAACCGTTTAGTTGGCGTTTTCTAATAAACCACTCTGCAGCGAAGGGTTTCCTCCTTACACTAGTACAGGTTGCTTGGTCTGTTCTATGGAGATCCGGATGGCCTCTGTAATCCCTTCTAGGCTGGAATCATCAATGGGGGTTGCACGAAGTTCCGATTTGGAATAGATGGCACGGCCTCCACCCCTTGAGTTCCTCCTGTCAGAGCGGTGAACATAATAACCAGGGATTGAAACAGCCGTGTCTGGAGTTTCAACTGAGAGCCATGTTTTAGTCACACAAATCAGACTTGGCAAGACAGGCAAGACAGCTTATGGAACAGGCCCCTTGGGCGGAAAACAAGTTTTTCATTCTGATGTAGAAACAGGACGGATTTCGTCTTTGAACACTTTCCGAGTGTATCGTTGAACACACCCGAATAAGTTTCCAGAAGTTCTTCTGTTCATTTTGGGGTTTGAGAGACGTCCAAATTTACAAGCTTCCATACAGTGTTCAGGGGAATTTCCACCAGCTTCAGTCTATCGATCCAGTCCAGGCCAAGGAGGTCCAAATGTAGTACGTTGGTCAGGTACAATATTCCCGCGAAAAGAATATTGCTGCACAGCACAGAACAAGAAGGCTCACCGGTCAACTGTAATTTTCCAGCAGAAGTGTTTAGAGCAACACGCTTTGTGGGGTTTAATGGAGGTTTACCCATTATTTTCCATGTATCTTTTGAAGTGATTGTGATGTCGGAGGCGATACCGAGTTGCGGATGTACCGGTGTGTCATTGGGCACGACGGACACAAATTTCCTTTGCTGTTTACAATCCGGGGTGAAAGTAGCTAGTAATGGTTTGGCCTGTGGCTATGAACGACGCTCTGTTTGCTTGAATGGTTTGTTGCCTTGCTGAGAGAACGTTGTGCGGCAACGCTTTTCTTTGTATTTTTGGTGGCACTTCCGACACTGGTGCTTCTTGAAAGGGCAGAAACGAACGAAGTGCCATTCACCGCATTGCCAGCATGGTTTGGTGGCTTTCCGAACTCCACCGATTGCTTCTTTGCACCTGACCTTTGAATAATCTTTGAAACGGTATGCGCATGGCCAGGCAGAGATGGATGATTAAGTTCTATCATGGCTGTATCATGCTTGAGATTAAGCAACTTTTGGCACTCCGTGGTAACCGTTTGGAGGCTCATTGATGAACCCTGCTCAATCTTGCTTAGCAATCGAGTTCGGATATAGGATATTGGATAACTTGGTGACCAATTAAGTTAAATTAACAAATGTGTCATGCTCGCTTGTCCCGAACTTCCGGAGTAGCAGTCGTGATTTCCAACCATTGTTCAAATCTGCAAATTCCGTCCGAAACATGTCTTCCTATCTTAGGAACCATGATTTGAGGGTGGAATTGGATTATGCACCGTAGTGAAGCCCAACCATACTGTTCGCAACAGCGTCAACAGAAGATTTCTTCATTTCAGTTGTGGCTGGGCTTCGAAATTGCAATTTGTGCAGGATTGTTTGGACTAACATTAACTTAGACTCTTCAAATTTTGCCCGGTGCTGTTGCAAAATCAAAATCAGTTCTTCATGTGAAAGTGACATCGTGGAGTTCAATATCCAAGTGTTTACATCGCCAACTTGTTGTGGACCATAGTTTTCCTAACGCTTTACTGATACCGTGAACCAGAGCCTGGATAGCCGCTTGATAGCCCGATGCGCTAAGCCAAACCAGAAAGCCAGTGAACGTGCGAATCAACTGATCTGTTGAACAATGACGCGCACAGGCTTGTCATGTGCAGCCCAAAACGGGCTGTTTATAAACCTCACGTGAGAAGTTCTAAGGGGGCCAGAAACTGATGCCGAAAATAGAACTCATCTGTCAAGGGCAAGCAAAGAACATCCAAGTAAATCTGTCTCAACGAAAACGGTTATTCCATCGGCAGTTGTGTAGTCGAGTTACGTTCGGAGCTGGCTCACTTATTACTATGACTGCAGCACAAGCACGCGTCTGAACTCCCGATGTTTTCCCAGGACCAAAAGCATGTCATCTGCTACGGCAAACCCAACTATGCATCACATACTCAACAGAAATGGTCGACACTTCCGGTGGTAGTTGTAGCGGTAAGGACCATGCCGAATTCATCGGCCGCAAACTGCCTCACTTCACAGGACGGCGTTCCATACTTCGGTAGGGCCCTGTACGTGGCCAGCTCTTCTTCGGTTCGCTGTCACTTTACCGGAAGACGATCGTACAAAAACTTAGAAATCTTATGGTTTTGTTCAAGATAGTAAGAGATGAACAACAGATGGTTCCATTTCCTGCTTTGACAAAAAAGCATTGAACAGCCGATGTATCGCGTCCAGTTGTTCTTAGAAGACACGCTCAGATTGCTAGCTTCTTCGGATTCCTCGACTTTTTGCTTGCCTTGCAGGCCGCCAGCTGCATTTGTAGTACACCTTTTCGTAACGCAAGATAGTGTTGATGCTTCGATTACTGTATGGACGCACAAAAACAACATAGTCGTCTTTCATGTAATCATTTAACGTCTTTTCGTGCACTGTGAAGGATGAAAAAACGGCCTCCAATTTCTCAGAAAACATATGTGAAGCCACTTCTGAAGCCATAGCACAGCAAATTCTATGCGCGCCAAAAATCTAGAAGGAAAATCAATTGAAACAAATCGCGACAAAACGAGGGTAGAGTAGGATGGTTTTGAGCACATATACAACAGAATGCAACATTTTGGCGTAAAAAGTTTCAGTCCTCTCTCAATGGTTTTGCAGGTAAGAGTGTTGTGCGTCTAAGTATTGGCCACATTCGCCTACGCTTCTCATCAATCTTCATGGATGGCTTGGTCAGCTTTGTGCTGCTCCACTCGGTTTCACTCTGCACTCGGTGAGGGGCAAACTCATCATCCTAGATCGCCATTTATTACAACAACAGTGGTCTAGTCGCATGCGTGTATCCGACACGCCTACTTTTTGCCTTGCTTTGTTTTTACGGTAAACATGACTCTCCACTGCGTAGACTACTGGACAAATCTTCCATGCTCTGTTGGTCAGTCAATCCGCTTGGAACTGTTGGGGACGGGGTCCTAGCTTTAAACTGGCATGTAAGTTTCCACTCGATTGGCTGTCTTGTTGCATTAAGTAGTACCGTATTGAACACACATCAATCCACTTGGTCGCAGTTTATCAAGAAGGCTCAGTAAAGAGAAATGATCTGCGTTTCTCTAGTTCATTTGATGTTTATGAAGGGTGTTGTTTTATGAATACTCAATTTGTCTGTTAGATCCGTGCGGACTGTGGGCCCGCCGTGAATGCCGCATCTTGTGCGACGTTTTACGTACTTCAGCTACTCTTTCAGGTATACTGACGGATCCCCGGTCAACCCACACAGACTAGCCTTCCGAGGCTTCCGGGGTATAGATATCTGTCATTGCTCCCTTGTCATCCGCTGGTTTAGGGCATCCTTTTGACTTCGGAGCATATTCTTCCCCAAAACGTCTGAAAACTTTCACAAACTACCTTGGATTTACGCATCAAGGTGTCAGCCGTAGCCTACAATGTGAAGCCGTCTACTCCCGCTTTTTCAGATCATCGGTAAGCGAAGCCATGGCGGATTTAACCACCCTACAACATGTGAATGGCATTCATTAATTGACTCACAGTATTACGCCAGCCGCAATTCTTCCACTGAATTGTGAGAGGTACGTCCATTTGCCGTTTGGAGTGTACACAGCAAACGCATTTGTCGTCCACCTTGAGGTTGGATCAAAAGATATTACAAAGATTGATATTAAGAACGATTGAGGGATCTGGCGCTCTTCACGCGTATCCTTCTCAGTCAACCACGAAAGATCGGCTCAAAAATCATTCTTCCTTCTTGAAGGGAGTCAGTGCACCTTCCAACGGTGCAAATGCATAGGGCCAATCGAAAACCGTAATTAACGTAGGGCATCACCGTATTAGCGTAAGACATCAATTCACAAAATGCACAAACCTCGACAGTAGATACTCGTCCACAACAAATGGTTCACTTGGACTACAAAGGTAAGAACAAAATGAACAAACAGGCTCCCACGTGAGACAGTCACACGTGCACAAGGTCGGCCACAAATGGCTGGACGACCTCAAGGCCAAATAGGTGAAGTGGTAAGGACAAACAAACGTCAGTTCACATAGAGGACTAAACACAAAAGTGGAGCGGGGGCTACAAATAGGGACAAGAAACGTGGGGAATTTCAAATGTTAAAGTAATGGACGATACAATGATAATAATAAGTTTATTTCCAAACTTGTAGGCACAAGCCGATTGAGGCATGATCGGATCGTTACAACCTGAACGCGGCAGGCAAAAACACAACGGGGAGGAAGGTACAACCAAAGAAACGTGCGTGTTACGTGAAAAGTCGCCACAGTTGTGGGAGCCAAGAAAACTAGGACAATGGGCATGGGATGCAACTGGTTCAAAGATGAAGCCGGCTGACATGAACTATACTTAAAAACGATTGCTGGCCACGAGTGACCGTGGGCGGTTGAGTAAATAACTAGGGTCACAAAATGTAAAAATAATGATGGAGATGGAAGGATTCGAAGTGGAGACAAATGGCAATTTTTGCCCCAAAAATATGGTTTACATTGAAACTAAGTAGACTTACAGGTGTCACTGTTGTAGGGAAGTCAGGTGTAAAGGATAGCTCTGTTGTGGAGATAGTGCCAATGCATAGGGCCAAACGAACGAAGTAAATGTAACTGAACTTGCGGAAGGGGCAAACCGAAATTGCAGCGGAAAACCAGGTTGGTTACACCCGAAAGAAAGGTTTGGGGGTTTTGAACGAACCCGTCCCAGAGGTGGTTGGGGCCGGGTGAAAAATTTATTCGTAGTTGAGATCACAGGGTCAAGTGGGCGAGAGGTTGCGGTCAAGATTCTGAAGAAAATGGTCGTGGGAGTGCTTGAACTCTTTTCCCTAGATTACCATCGCCCCGAAAAGCTCCGAAAACTACTTTTGCCTTGTTTCAACAAGGTTTAGCAGACATATTTTTCACCGTTGACTCAATTAATATGACGCTCCGATATGATAGGAATTATCTCAAGACTAGAGCACGTATTTTTATTGGGCAGCATATTTTCTCGCTGCTGACGGTTAGTGCATAGGGTGACCTACATCTGACAGTTGTCCATGCAGTATCTGGGACCCGGTTTAAATCACTTCGGGATGCCGTTTTATGAGTCTTCGTGCGGGCAAGCCCACATTGCTGCGCCGAGAATCCAAAGAGCGGTGCAACATCCTTTTCCGCTTGTACGCTTCGCCGCTAAACGACAAGAACAAACCCCACCTGAGGAGGTCGTGCAAGTTCTTCGATCGTGCGTATCAATCCGTGAAACCTGGTTGATCAACATCTGCCAGACCCGGGCAGCTTAGGATCTCACGGGATGATTGCTGCTATCGGACTGTACGCAGTTCATGCCCAGTAGGCATTAGGCACAGACGGATGAGTGCAGTAGATGGTGTAATGAGAACTGTCAAGAATTGGTTCTATAGAAAAATGGGTTAACACACTTCGTGAATTAAGCAAAAGGTATAACCAATAATAGCGCAACCAGCAGGAGCGGAAAAATGGTCAGTGGGGTGTCACGTGCCAACTCGGATTGAGCGCTGAGGTCGGTTAAAACAAATCTCAACAAAAGCTGTTTGGCAGATGCGGTATACAGGTAACACTAGAACCAGGGTCTCGTGAGGCATCGAGTTGACGTAGCGAATAATTGGCTCGCCTACCATCTGAGCAGTTCTGAGTTCGATCCCCAGTCGGTCTGCTTTTCCGTCAGAGCGAGCACTCGAAAATGGCTAGAGAGGACATGAACCTGCAAGCAAAGACGGACGGGCTACAGAATACTGACATCGGTTACTGGTGTAGTGGTCTGGCTACCCAAAAAGCTACCTTAGCCGGCAAAGAAATAAAAGTAATAACACTAGATTGCATGTACAATGGCAAAGGTGGTCAAATGGAACAGTCTCACTAAGAATTGTTCCCTTTAAAATAGTTCGTCCTTGGCCCAGGTCAGTGAATAAATAATAATCCGATCGTGGACGTCCGAGGGTCTTCTTCTGAACAGCTCGCACATAAAACAAACCCCGAAGATAGTCTGAAATGTTTTGATACCTAAGTTAGCAAATGAAGCTCGCGAATGACCGCTATAAGCGTGAGCGAAATCAGAAGAGAAAGCTGGAGCACGTGACCACGTCTGTATTGAATGTAAATTGTACAAATGCGCGTTTTCGTGGTTCTGCGTATTCAAACAAAAAACGTTTATGCAATTTACGAAATACGTAATGTTGTAATGAAAGCAAAAGGGAGGTACAAAACGCCACACTAGAGAATATCAGGCCTTAAGTAAGAGCAGCAAGGAAACGAAACGGCGTCATAATAAATGCTCGTGAATCACGATGCTCATGAGCAGTCCTAACAGAAAGGAGAATAACCGCTGATTTACTGGAGGAATTGAAAAAATCCCTACTGCTCAGAGGACGGGCCAATCGATAGCAGTTTTCGAAGCCACCACAAGTCAAATCCCAGCCAGAGTAGCACGAAAAGCACCTTCATGGGAGAGATATTCGGGAGCAAGTCGCTCGAAATAGCGGAGCACCACGTCGATTGGTCGAATGCATCAAGAATTGACTGCTGGTCCAACTAAGTCATGACCTGGTTAGCCAGAATACGAACCAATACGAATCGAGCGTTTTTGCTCGGCGCTTGTCAGCCTCACTCCAGTTTGACCTTGTGGAAAGTTTTCCTTTAACTCTGCTTATACGGCGTTAACAGTCCTCCTTATACCCAAAAAGTTGTCTCAGAATATCGTGTCATGGTGTGTGGAACAGAATACCTAGGACCAAGAGGAGTGGCGGACTACAACAGCATACAAGACCCTGGTCGATCAATGCGAATCCGCATTTCTTCCGTGCAGGAGAGGTGTGAAGTATTTCACAATTCGGTA
Organism: Opisthorchis felineus; assembly: GCA_004794785.1. Taxonomy (NCBI): domain Eukaryota; kingdom Metazoa; phylum Platyhelminthes; class Trematoda; order Opisthorchiida; family Opisthorchiidae; genus Opisthorchis; species Opisthorchis felineus. Next base: position 88,123 of record SJOL01007687.1, read on the forward strand.
GTCCGGTGATCCTGATGCAGTGGCCTGTACTATCGATGGCGTAGGATTTGGATTCAGCGGTGAGCTTTGTACAATGAAGACCGACTTCAGTTTTGTGTTGGACACCTTTCGGTTCTAGCAAGTACAAATTTTCAGCACAAGCGCTTATACCATGTCCTTTGGACGACACCAACTACAAACCAGCAATGGAATCACCTGGATCACCAAGAATTCGGCTTCTGAAAATGTGACTATACCCAAGATTCTTTCTTTTGGATCACACGACTTGACCCTAATCATGGCGTCAAGCAATGAGCAATTGCACATTACTAACATTATCATCCATGGGGATGACATGAACGTGTAGTGGTTAACGGCCCTATGGAGTCTCTAGTGAACAGAAGAAATTACTAATGTAAGTCAGATAAAATGTCACAAGGAGAAAAATCCAAGCAAATCTTGACTCAGTTCACAATAGGAGATTCCGTATTCCGTTGAACCACCACACCAAGAAGAGAAAGTTCTAATTAACTGGTATTCCAAACCTCCGGTGATCACAATATTAATCCACTGATGTGAATAGATTAGTCCAGTGTTTGTAGCTAAACATTTTGTTCACGTTTACAGTTAGTGGCAGCCAATGATAGCCAACCGGCAGTCACAACAACAGTCACTCAGCAAAAGTCCCAAAGTCACGTTGGACCCAAAGAGCGGGCGGTTGCGATTGTATTTCAGTAAAACGAACTTTTGTACAGTAATGTGACCGATATTCATAGGGAGAAAGGAGATGATATTGAGCATGGAAAATAGCAGTTGGTCGTTCGAACCCATTGTAATCACATTTGAATGGTCACTTCGGAGTCGGTGCTCGCCGTACAGACGACAGAGAGCGACGCAGAGTTGTGAGATGACTGTCCACCTTTCTAGCCAGATGAATTTTCAATGCAGCTCGCACCGTCTAATGTGGCGACCACCCAGTGCACATCAACCTTAGACCCAACTAGATCGCGCAGCAACCAGTAGAGAACCACGACTGAAGACTGCGCCCACAATTTTCCAGGAACTACCGTTACTCAGTGGTATCAGTCTGAGCTAGTCCACACCACCTTCTACAGTGAACCGATACAGTATTGGTAGTGAACATGCGGGTGAGACATGAAAAAATGTGAAAGGATTTATGTCGACGATGTGCTGTCTGTCCAACTATCCCAATACGAGGGAATGACCACTGGATATCGTCGATGTCATCACTCCCGGTTGGTGTTATGTAATTTATACGAATAGGCAACGAGTACAGCGGTGCACGCAAACCAATCGAACATTAAGTAGCGAAGAGTTGAAGGGAAGACCGATGGTCCAGGTGAACAATGAAACCTCAGGAGATGAGGAAGACTTTTGCCACTGAAAACGGCCGTATTCTGTGCCCTCTGACTCGATCGGCCGGATCATGCTTATCATCAGTGAAACCATACGTAAAAAATATGACTCAGCAATTCATTCTCAAAAACGCCGATTGGACAGATGGACCTGCAACATAGACCCCTGGAGACAGCATGCTGGCGAATTGAATCTGGACCTTAATTGCCCATCAAAGGAAATGAAGTACGAAATATCCCTTCTAAGGCGCCCCGTCACGAAAAGACTGGACCTTACCGTGTGTGGCGGTTTGCGCACCTCAGCGACCCAATGAGCTATACTGGGGGGTGTCCCGCGACACTCACAGAGTCTCTCATACCAGGCTGGTCAATGGGTAAAGGTCTGAAGAACACAGTCTCCTGGCCCTCCAGGTTGGGGGTTGGAACATGTTTGGCGACGTGTTCCGTAAAATTGGTAATGTACTTGCATTTCCAGCCCAACACCGCTGTCTTGCGGCTAGGCTTTTGAGCCATAGGCTTTGGTTGAGGACCCTAATCGTCCTTCTGTCTAGTTGTGGGCGCCCTGGCAGCGTCCCAGCCCTCGTACAACCATGAC